>OY992877.1:119086266-119383766 GCA_963921405.1 Cepaea hortensis | reverse complement strand
ATAGAAATGTCTTATATTTATTTGATAGAGGTAGATAGGAATTACCGGTGGATTTCTTATATCATTACTAGGATATATGCTGCCCGCATAAGTGAATAGGCATGCCTGATCGTGCTTATTAGGTCTGTCCGACCGACTGGTTATTTGGCTGTACGAATGAGTGAATCTGCGTGCCCGATCGTGGTTGTCATGTGCGGCCGTTACGAACGACAATGGATTTGCCTATCCGACCAAAGTGATTGTGGGTAACGGATGGTTGAATTTACATACCCGACCGAGAGCGATGATGTGGTCTGTCATCGAGGCTGTTGCGCTAATGATGATCCGAACTTTGAACAGAACCTTGTCTTTCTCTACAGCTCTTCTCCTCTATAGACCTGATTCTGTTAGGGGAGTGACTTATTCACTAAAGTGAGGAAGTAGTAGTGACATAGGTGCTAATTGGGCAGCATTTGTGGGACTGGAGATTGAGGGGATGAGGGGCTGGATGCCACTCTCAAATGGATGACGTGGCCTACCTCGCCACGGGACCAGTGTGCTCTTAGCCCACAGCAGCTGTGGGAAAGTGTTCTCGTTGGATGGCCACCATAGCTGTGCTAGACCGGCACAGACTTGACCGACATGGATGAAGGTCACTTAATAAAGGGCAAACTATGTTCTGGGACGGAGATCCCATAACAGAAGCTATGGCTGTGTTATGAGTTTGATTGTTAAGTTTAACAATTCATGATTTATAATTTGTTGATACTATGTTAATGAATTATGAGGTATATAATTTATTAATGTTATATAGTTATTAATGAGTTATGTTTAATTAATTGATCAATTGGTTGAGTGATTGATTAATTGTTGAGTTATGAATGGGAGGAAGATATGTCCGGCTGGGCACCTCCTAAATAATGTAACCGCTACACTGAAAGATAAGTAGGTGTATTTTAGGGTTGTGGTTGGTGATGAAACAGGAGTGGACTAAAACACACACACACACATACATACATACATACATACATACATACATACATTATTGTCTATTGTTCGATGGTGTGATCTCTGGTGTACTAGGATCCACGTCACCAGGAGTGAACTCATTGAATCTCCAGGAAGGCCATAAAAATAACTGGACCCCTGGCCATTCATATGGCAATGGAGAGCGTACGCAAAGTATGTGTCTGGGAAACGATGGATAACCAACCTGATGTCATTGGCGTATCATACGACTAGGAGCATAACGTGGACAACCTGAAAAATTTCATGAAGAGATAAAACAGGATCCGTCTCCGACGTCGGCGTCAATTCATCCTCAGTTGAGAAAATGGTGGAGATTAAAGGACGGACAAAGTTAGTGTAACTAATGTCTTTCTCCTTTTTCATTCTCAATTGGGAAGACTTTTCTGCCTGAGAGAAAATGGTAGGAATGTAGCTCAGTTCTAGACAAGAGCAAAGTCTGTGATGGAATGGACTAATAAGGATTACTGTTCTTAAACAGTTAACTCTTATATGGTAGAGATCACTGCAACTCCAGCAGTTGACACTCTATACACAACGAAAGATCACTGTTCTTAAACAGCTGACTACTTTCAAGGTAAAGATCCCTGCAATTCAGCAGTCGACTCTTTACATAATAAGAACCATGCATTCCGCAGTGGAATCTTATATTATTACTGATCTGCGAGATGTCTTCACAAGACCTGGCCAGTCCTATCCTCAAAGTCAGTAAAAAGGCTTCCAAAAATTCCAGTCAATATTGGGATCTATGAAGTTATACCCACATAATCACACCCCTTCAAATTTGGCTGTGATAATGACGAACTTCGCTATTGCTGAGAGGAAACGCCTTATATTCGCCAATAGTAAACGTTTTGCTCATGTGGGAGAGAAAGAACGGATACTCCAGCCACTCAAAAGCATTTAGCTAGAGAGTTGCTGAAGACAAGATGGAAATTCCACCTGGAATTCTAGCTTAGTGGATGTTAGTATAACTGCATCTACAAACTCAGTTGCTACGGTAGAAACAGCTTACACATGATGGACGCTGAGTGGCCAATCCACGACAAGTCTGGCGTGGGATTGCACTATTGCAACTATCTAGCAACTAAGGAAAGAAAATGCTGTCACTTCTCACAACAAATCAAAATAGAGGCCTAACGGAATGAGGAAATCTCAGCCAATAAGTGCACCTCTAAATCTATGGTAAGACTACAGAAATAAGTCAAGGAAATATAATGGGAAATTGCTACTATCTGCAAACACAAGAGGCTTATTGGAAAGGTAGACCCTGTGTCCAACGCTAACCAAATCTGCACTAGTAGATTTTAGTCTTAAGTTCTGCAGCGGCTGCTATACAGTTCACCCGGAAGTGATTGTCTTTGCTCCGGTGATGATCAAAAATTTTAACCCAGTTCCAAATGCCAAGATTACTGTTGGAGAAAGTGTTCAGTTAAATACACTCTCACAGGATTATCATTCTCCAGAGGCGAAGGGAAGAATGAAGTTCTGATAAAGATGAAAAGTTGAGAGACACATGGAATGCAACCATTCTCTTAAAACTTCATCTGGAAGTTGGTTTAATTGCAAAACCATTACTTCTCATAATTAATCTCAATGGTACTCATGCTTTGAAAGTGTGTGACTCTGAGAGATCATTTATCATGGACAGGAAAAATAGCATGGAGATTGACTGTGGAGCATTGTCAGAAATGAGTTGGAGAGCAGTTCACTGATAAGTGTGGTCATAACTCTTCATACTTCCAGTGACTAAATGGAACTTCATGCAAGACTAACTTCATGGTCTTTGCAGATGCCACCAAATTCATGACTGATGAATATTGGAGCAGATTTTTCTTAAAAAAGGAAAAGTCAATTGGTTCCATATGCACAGCTCTTGTTGGAGTAATGGGAGATGAGTAAATGATGACACCACTTAAAGGATCTGGGAACTGTGAACGCCTGACCTATCAGTCATTTTATCAATGACAGTTTTTATGGGGAGGCTATGTAGCATGATGTCTTCAGACGTTCGCATCCCCAGTCCATTTACATTTCTCAATACTTAGTAGTTAACCACAGTAAGCCGTCTTGGTACCCTAACTAAAAATAGAATCGAAGATTCTAGTTTAGGGGAAGGAAGATGAATGGTGGGGTCTCAATTTGATTGGGTAACCCTTGGGCTGGTAACGCTCCTTAATACATAATTAGCCCGCCAGTCGAAGCCTTGATTCCATCCCGTAAGAACGTGTTCAAGATGCAGTGGTAAAACTTGCCCAAAAGCATTCTTTAAGATGTGGTCATCTGCACTTCAGGTACCTAAATCATTTAATATGTTATGTGTAAACCTGATGAAGTGAGAGAGAGAGACGAATGGCCGAGTATTTTCTTGAGAAAATGTGAAAAGAAGACAGGAATTCGATTTACAGTGACTCTAAAACTGCTGCTCAAAACCTGTCATGTCTACCGCAGTGAAACATTCTTACCATGTCTATTGTCTGTCTGATTTGATGATTTGCATATGCTTATGACTGTAAACTACGCTCCATGCATATTGCAAAACCTTTGTGCGCTCTGAACATTCGTTGAGTGCCTATCATGACCATTCTTAACCAAACTGTACCTTGCTCTTGAGAGTTACCTTTGGCAGTTCTGTTTCAGAATGTGTGATGCTATATACTGCATGTAATTTCTCCCTTATAATGGCTGAGAATGTTTGAGTGAATGAGATGGTAATTATATAATTAACTTCTCATATTTGTAAAAGTAAAGACACTTATTAAATCCATGTTTGCAGGACTGCATTGCACTTTAGAAATTACAAAGTCCATGTAATGTCTGGTGACTGTATTACGATCAGGAAAATTGTCAAAAGCACTCATAAAGAGTTGCCTGGGATGCAATTTCTCTTTGACGTTATGCACTGGTCCTTTGCAACAATAGTTTAGGTTTATATGAGCTACATTCCAATGAGGAGCTATATGTGGCATAACCTACAGTGTCTAGTCAGCTGAATACATGGGAAGGCTCATGCTATTTGTCAGGGAAAATTCATGTTTTCTTTCATTATGTGTATTCCACATGTGAAAGCATTTCTAGTGCATGATTTCTGCCATACAATGCCTACTTCTTGGTGCTTAATCACACTGTCTGTTCTCATGGTACACCGGTCCCTGTGATCTACTCATTGTGAGAATTTACAAGATAATTGTGTGAAGCTGCCTCTGATTAGGAGTATGTGCCTATGACTTCACGGTTTTGGGGATGAACCTGGAGAAAGGATATCACCCCAAACCCCCAAATAAAATTGCACTTCATCATCAGTGAGAGGCGGGTGTTCGAATATCACACTCCTTTTCCCCTCCCATTCCTCTCTGAATCTGTGATAGTACTGTATAACTATGACCATGTTAAACAGATGTAAAACACATGTTGCGCCTTTGTTTATTAACAGAGAATGAGGAAGATGGGGGAGGCCTTTCAATTACCAGGACAACTCCAGGGAAGTCCTGAGCTCTAGTCTTCAACTCCAGCTGAAAAGTCAAACTCCAAAAAGTACCACATGAACAACAGGTTGCAAATGTTCAGCCTGAATCCACTAATTCTGGCCTATACAGATGGCACTGAAGAAAAAGTCTTTATCCAAAGCCTAAGACAGGGATACTCTCCAATTTTGTAAAAGCTCCAGGCTATATCTTCAAGATAAATTCAAGAAAAAACCTTAAGAGGAGAGATTACCTGGTTTTCAGCATGTCACTACTGACTAAGAGTGGACATTAAAGGTGCACTTGGAGCAGACTATATCACAGCTTATTATTGTTAATATTGGCTGAAAGGCTAATGGAGAAGAAGTATAGAACATAGAGCAAATTTCCAAAATGGATTAGTGATAATTAGGTGTGGTGATTCAGTTACATCAGAACTTGTTGTGGGAGATAGACTGGCAGAGAAGAATGATGGGACATAATAGTTTTTAGATCTTCATCTACTGAAAAGTAAAACTAATTCCAAATTATCAACTTTGCGAACAGTCTATTCACCCTTCGGAAGGACATGTTTGTCACTTGCTTCGGACTAGTCAAAGTAGGGAATAGCCTGAACTGGAAAAACATTATGGGGAAAGCTGAAACCTGAGACATTCCCAACACCTTCATTGGTGCTAAAAGACGGTACACGGATCAGTATAGCAGTGTCTCCCTATACTTGTGCCCGGCTATAGGTTTATTATGTGTTTTCCTCATTTGACGGTTGGAAAAGTGATAGCATGATTAAAGTGTTGTGGTGTAGGATATCTTGACGAAGTAGAGATGTGAAGGAGGAGGGTTTGTTTTAGATTAATGTTTCTGTGGGGATATTGAGTGATGTGTTTGGGTTTTCATTGATAATGTCACTATAATTTGCATATAAACTTATATTTGAGATGTAAATTGTTGGCAGAATATGAAGCCTGAGTCTTCACTTGACCTCATCAGACATTAATAAAAGATTAGTTGTAAGAGAACAGTTTTGAGATATATGTCCCTGTGGTTGTCTTGTCCAACTGTTGTCAAGCATCTTCATGGTGACTGGTACTCTACTGTTGTGGTTGGTTACAGATATTGTGGAAGTCCTGTGTGGTTGTTGTCAAGATCTTCTCATGTTGATGTGTTGTTCAACCAGTGTAAAGTACAGTTGTTGTTGTTTATGTTCACTACAATGGCACAATTGTCAATGTGATCATTTGTCCATGTGTCTTGTGTCACTTGAAATAAGTAATGAGATCAAAAATGAGGTTGGCAATCAGAGCACAGTCAGCTGGAAGATGAGAGAACTGCTTTCATTGGTTACTGTGGCTAACTGCCAAGATCTCTCTCTCTCTATATATATATATATAAAGCCTTGAAGAGAAATCATCTATAAATAATTCTGTGTAGAACTTAACTTAGGTCTAATTTCTCACAGTGGGGGTACTCGATGAGCCAAAATTCTGAATGGTTTCTCTACAAGGGTTATGCGAGAATAAATATCAATACCTCTAGACAACACTTGCTGTTACTAACCTGTATCTTTTATAGAGAGATATACTTTATAGAACTTCACTCATTGGAACTTCCGTAATTCTCTATAAACCCACAAAAAACCTCACATGTTGTGGGCCCGTATCCGCGATTGAACCCCGGGAAAACCCCTAAAGGTGATCACATGTTGTGGACCCGTATCCGCGACTGGACCCTGGGAATAACCTGCTAAAGGGGATTACATATTGTGGACTAATATAGGCAATTAGAACCATGGGAACACCCCTCAAGGTAATCACATATTGAGTGTTCTATGCACTAATTGAACCCTGGGAATACCTTTTATGGGATTCACATAACGAGGTCTGACGACTCGGGATGTAAACTATGGGTATACCTTGTCTGGGACTCCTGTGGAGGATATCTATGTTTGTATTAGAATCAGGGAGTAACCTCTCGCAAAATTAAACCTATTGCTTAGAGTTTTATGATGTGGTTAATGGATCTCGTCACATAAATGTGGACAAAAGGTCCAGATGTTTAAACCCACAAGTAAATCTCGGGTGGTGGTTGTTTCATCAATGGTGGTAATATTGCATGTATCACTGTGCACAAATGTCACATTGTACAATGTAGTTGAACAAAAATGTTAATTATCTTATGGGTCAACATGTGTGCTATACCCATGATAATGTTGTGTTTCAAGATGGGCTGATGTAATAGACTGTCAAGGATGTTGTTTAATTTTGTGCATGCTGGTGGTCACTATGAGTATCAAAGGTACATGAGAACCAGAAGACACAAATTATTTTTAAATAACATAGACAGCTAATTTCAGGATAAATTTGATTTTTCTTGAGATAAATTAAGACACTTGACCCAGGGGATTAATAGGGGGCCTACTCCATTTTCTAACTTATTGGCTAGCATGGGAGAAAGGGGAATTAGTGTAATTACATTTTAATATCACTGCATCACATCATATAGTGGGTACTTAATTCCTCAGTCCCCATAACATGTTGGCAACACTGAGAGCAGAGAGTGTGAACCCTGATGGAAAACTTGGGCAACCATTAAGACACCTCACTGGCAATCTCTCTCAGTATAGTCAGTATTCGTACCGGCTAATGTCCAGTGTCGATTCGACATCTGGGTTTATTCTTCAGTTGTGTAATCTTGTCAGTAGCCCTGATCAAGCTGCTGAGAAAGTGAGCACAATTGAAATTTCCAGGAGAAACATTCTTAAGAACTCAGTCACTTGCCATTCCTGAAGTAGTGGTATTATCAAGCGTACTTGATACGTGATGGACGAGATGAAGGGAAGATTCTACCTGATGTCATGGTCAGTCACTCATGACCCGACCACAGTCTGGTGTCTATAAGACATTAGTCTATTGTTCGATGGTGTGATCTCTGGTGTACTAGGATCCACGTCACCAGGAGTGAACTCATTGAATCTCCAGGAAGGCCATCAAAATAACTGGACCCCTGGCCATTCATATGGCAATGGAGAGCGTACGCAAAGTATGTGTCTGGGAAACGATGGATAACCAACCTGATGTCATTGGCGTATCATACGACTAGGAGCATAACGTGGACAACCTGAAAAATTTCATGAAGAGATAAAACAGGATCCGTCTCCGACGTCGGCGTCAATTCATCCTCAGTTGAGAAAATGGTGGAGATTAAAGGACGGACAAAGTTAGTGTAACTAATGTCTTTCTCCTTTTTCATTCTCAATTGGGAAGACTTTTCTGCCTGAGAGAAAATGGTAGGAATGTAGCTCAGTTCTAGACAAGAGCAAAGTCTGTGATGGAATGGACTAATAAGGATTACTGTTCTTAAACAGTTAACTCTTATATGGTAGAGATCACTGCAACTCCAGCAGTTGACACTCTATACACAACGAAAGATCACTGTTCTTAAACAGCTGACTACTTTCAAGGTAAAGATCCCTGCAATTCAGCAGTCGACTCTTTACATAATAAGAACCATGCATTCCGCAGTGGAATCTTATATTATTACTGATCTGCGAGATGTCTTCACAAGACCTGGCCAGTCCTATCCTCAAAGTCAGTAAAAAAGGCTTCCAAAAATTCCAGTCAATATTGGGATCTATGAAGTTATACCCACATAATCACACCCCTTCAAATTTGGCTGTGATAATGACGAACTTCGCTATTGCTGAGAGGAAACGCCTTATATTCGCCAATAGTAAACGTTTTGCTCATGTGGGAGAGAAAGAACGGATACTCCAGCCACTCAAAAGCATTTAGCTAGAGAGTTGCTGAAGACAAGATGGAAATTCCACCTGGAATTCTAGCTTAGTGGATGTTAGTATAACTGCATCTACAAACTCAGTTGCTACGGTAGAAACAGCTTACACATGATGGACGCTGAGTGGCCAATCCACGACAAGTCTGGCGTGGGATTGCACTATTGCAACTATCTAGCAACTAAGGAGAGAAAATGCTGTCACTTCTCACAACAAATCAAAATAGAGGCCTAACGGAATGAGGAAATCTCAGCCAATAAGTGCACCTCTAAATCTATGGTAAGACTACAGAAATAAGTCAAGGAAATATAATGGGAAATTGCTACTATCTGCAAACACAAGAGGCTTATTGGAAAGGTAGACCCTGTGTCCAACGCTAACCAAATCTGCACTAGTAGATTTTAGTCTTAAGTTCTGCAGCGGCTGCTATACAGTTCACCCGGAAGTGATTGTCTTTGCTCCGGTGATGAACAAAAATTTTAACCCAGTTCCAAATGCCAAGATTACTGTTGGAGAAAGTGTTCAGTTAAATACACTCTCACAGGATTATCATTCTCCAGAGGCGAAGGGAAGAATGAAGTTCTGATAAAGATGAAAAGTTGAGAGACACATGGAATGCAACCATTCTCTTAAAACTTCATCTGGAAGTTGGTTTAATTGCAAAACCATTACTTCTCATAATTAATCTCAATGGTACTCATGCTTTGAAAGTGTGTGACTCTGAGAGATCATTTATCATGGACAGGAAAAATAGCATGGAGATTGACTGTGGAGCATTGTCAGAAATGAGTTGGAGAGCAGTTCACTGATAAGTGTGGTCATAACTCTTCATACTTCCAGTGACTAAATGGAACTTCATGCAAGACTAACTTCATGGTCTTTGCAGATGCCACCAAATTCATGACTGATGAATATTGGAGCAGATTTTTCTTAAAAAAGGAAAAGTCAATTGGTTCCATATGCACAGCTCTTGTTGGAGTAATGGGAGATGAGTAAATGATGACACCACTTAAAGGATCTGGGAACTGTGAACGCCTGACCTATCAGTCATTTTATCAATGACAGTTTTTATGGGGAGGCTATGTAGCATGATGTCTTCAGACGTTCGCATCCCCAGTCCATTTACATTTCTCAATACTTAGTAGTTAACCACAGTAAGCCGTCTTGGTACCCTAACTAAAAATAGAATCGAAGATTCTAGTTTAGGGGAAGGAAGATGAATGGTGGGGTCTCAATTTGATTGGGTAACCCTTGGGCTGGTAACGCTCCTTAATACATAATTAGCCCGCCAGTCGAAGCCTTGATTCCATCCCGTAAGAACGTGTTCAAGATGCAGTGGTAAAACTTGCCCAAAAGCATTCTTTAAGATGTGGTCATCTGCACTTCAGGTACCTAAATCATTTAATATGTTATGTGTAAACCTGATGAAGTGAGAGAGAGAGACGAATGGCCGAGTATTTTCTTGAGAAAATGTGAAAAGAAGACAGGAATTCGATTTACAGTGACTCTAAAACTGCTGCTCAAAACCTGTCATGTCTACCGCAGTGAAACATTCTTACCATGTCTATTGTCTGTCTGATTTGATGATTTGCATATGCTTATGACTGTAAACTACGCTCCATGCATATTGCAAAACCTTTGTGCGCTCTGAACATTCGTTGAGTGCCTATCATGACCATTCTTAACCAAACTGTACCTTGCTCTTGAGAGTTACCTTTGGCAGTTCTGTTTCAGAATGTGTGATGCTATATACTGCATGTAATTTCTCCCTTATAATGGCTGAGAATGTTTGAGTGAATGAGATGGTAATTATATAATTAACTTCTCATATTTGTAAAAGTAAAGACACTTATTAAATCCATGTTTGCAGGACTGCATTGCACTTTAGAAATTACAAAGTCCATGTAATGTCTGGTGACTGTATTACGATCAGGAAAATTGTCAAAAGCACTCATAAAGAGTTGCCTGGGATGCAATTTCTCTTTGACGTTATGCACTGGTCCTTTGCAACAATAGTTTAGGTTTATATGAGCTACATTCCAATGAGGAGCTATATGTGGCATAACCTACAGTGTCTAGTCAGCTGAATACATGGGAAGGCTCATGCTATTTGTCAGGGAAAATTCATGTTTTCTTTCATTATGTGTATTCCACATGTGAAAGCATTTCTAGTGCATGATTTCTGCCATACAATGCCTACTTCTTGGTGCTTAATCACACTGTCTGTTCTCATGGTACACCGGTCCCTGTGATCTACTCATTGTGAGAATTTACAAGATAATTGTGTGAAGCTGCCTCTGATTAGGAGTATGTGCCTATGACTTCACGGTTTTGGGGATGAACCTGGAGAAAGGATATCACCCCAAACCCCCAAATAAAATTGCACTTCATCATCAGTGAGAGGCGGGTGTTCGAATATCACACTCCTTTTCCCCTCCCATTCCTCTCTGAATCTGTGATAGTACTGTATAACTATGACCATGTTAAACAGATGTAAAACACATGTTGCGCCTTTGTTTATTAACAGAGAATGAGGAAGATGGGGGAGGCCTTTCAATTACCAGGACAACTCCAGGGAAGTCCTGAGCTCTAGTCTTCAACTCCAGCTGAAAAGTCAAACTCCAAAAAGTACCACATGAACAACAGGTTGCAAATGTTCAGCCTGAATCCACTAATTCTGGCCTATACAGATGGCACTGAAGAAAAAGTCTTTATCCAAAGCCTAAGACAGGGATACTCTCCAATTTTGTAAAAGCTCCAGGCTATATCTTCAAGATAAATTCAAGAAAAAACCTTAAGAGGAGAGATTACCTGGTTTTCAGCATGTCACTACTGACTAAGAGTGGACATTAAAGGTGCACTTGGAGCAGACTATATCACAGCTTATTATTGTTAATATTGGCTGAAAGGCTAATGGAGAAGAAGTATAGAACATAGAGCAAATTTCCAAAATGGATTAGTGATAATTAGGTGTGGTGATTCAGTTACATCAGAACTTGTTGTGGGAGATAGACTGGCAGAGAAGAATGATGGGACATAATAGTTTTTAGATCTTCATCTACTGAAAAGTAAAACTAATTCCAAATTATCAACTTTGCGAACAGTCTATTCACCCTTCGGAAGGACATGTTTGTCACTTGCTTCGGACTAGTCAAAGTAGGGAATAGCCTGAACTGGAAAAACATTATGGGGAAAGCTGAAACCTGAGACATTCCCAACACCTTCATTGGTGCTAAAAGACGGTACACGGATCAGTATAGCAGTGTCTCCCTATACTTGTGCCCGGCTATAGGTTTATTATGTGTTTTCCTCATTTGACGGTTGGAAAAGTGATAGCATGATTAAAGTGTTGTGGTGTAGGATATCTTGACGAAGTAGAGATGTGAAGGAGGAGGGTTTGTTTTAGATTAATGTTTCTGTGGGGATATTGAGTGATGTGTTTGGGTTTTCATTGATAATGTCACTATAATTTGCATATAAACTTATATTTGAGATGTAAATTGTTGGCAGAATATGAAGCCTGAGTCTTCACTTGACCTCATCAGACATTAATAAAAGATTAGTTGTAAGAGAACAGTTTTGAGATATATGTCCCTGTGGTTGTCTTGTCCAACTGTTGTCAAGCATCTTCATGGTGACTGGTACTCTACTGTTGTGGTTGGTTACAGATATTGTGGAAGTCCTGTGTGGTTGTTGTCAAGATCTTCTCATGTTGATGTGTTGTTCAACCAGTGTAAAGTACAGTTGTTGTTGTTTATGTTCACTACAATGGCACAATTGTCAATGTGATCATTTGTCCATGTGTCTTGTGTCACTTGAAATAAGTAATGAGATCAAAAATGAGGTTGGCAATCAGAGCACAGTCAGCTGGAAGATGAGAGAACTGCTTTCATTGGTTACTGTGGCTAACTGCCAAGATCTCTCTCTATATATATATATATATATATATATAAAGCCTTGAAGAGAAATCATCTATAAATAATTCTGTGTAGAACTTAACTTAGGTCTAATTTCTCACAGTGGGGGTACTCGATGAGCCAAAATTCTGAATGGTTTCTCTACAAGGGTTATGCGAGAATAAATATCAATACCTCTAGACAACACTTGCTGTTACTAACCTGTATCTTTTATAGAGAGATATACTTTATAGAACTTCACTCATTGGAACTTCCGTAATTCTCTATAAACCCACAAAAAACCTCACATGTTGTGGGCCCGTATCCGCGATTGAACCCCGGGAAAACCCCTAAAGGTGATCACATGTTGTGGACCCGTATCCGCGACTGGACCCTGGGAATAACCTGCTAAAGGGGATTACATATTGTGGACTAATATAGGCAATTAGAACCATGGGAACACCCCTCAAGGTAATCACATATTGAGTGTTCTATGCACTAATTGAACCCTGGGAATACCTTTTATGGGATTCACATAACGAGGTCTGACGACTCGGGATGTAAACTATGGGTATACCTTGTCTGGGACTCCTGTGGAGGATATCTATGTTTGTATTAGAATCAGGGAGTAACCTCTCGCAAAATTAAACCTATTGCTTAGAGTTTTATGATGTGGTTAATGGATCTCGTCACATAAATGTGGACAAAAGGTCCAGATGTTTAAACCCACAAGTAAATCTCGGGTGGTGGTTGTTTCATCAATGGTGGTAATATTGCATGTATCACTGTGCACAAATGTCACATTGTACAATGTAGTTGAACAAAAATGTTAATTATCTTATGGGTCAACATGTGTGCTATACCCATGATAATGTTGTGTTTCAAGATGGGCTGATGTAATAGACTGTCAAGGATGTTGTTTAATTTTGTGCATGCTGGTGGTCACTATGAGTATCAAAGGTACATGAGAACCAGAAGACACAAATTATTTTTAAATAACATAGACAGCTAATTTCAGGATAAATTTGATTTTTCTTGAGATAAATTAAGACACTTGACCCAGGGGATTAATAGGGGGCCTACTCCATTTTCTAACTTATTGGCTAGCATGGGAGAAAGGGGAATTAGTGTAATTACATTTTAATATCACTGCATCACATCATATAGTGGGTACTTAATTCCTCAGTCCCCATAACATGTTGGCAACACTGAGAGCAGAGAGTGTGAACCCTGATGGAAAACTTGGGCAACCATTAAGACACCTCACTGGCAATCTCTCTCAGTATAGTCAGTATTCGTACCGGCTAATGTCCAGTGTCGATTCGACATCTGGGTTTATTCTTCAGTTGTGTAATCTTGTCAGTAGCCCTGATCAAGCTGCTGAGAAAGTGAGCACAATTGAAATTTCCAGGAGAAACATTCTTAAGAACTCAGTCACTTGCCATTCCTGAAGTAGTGGTATTATCAAGCGTACTTGATACGTGATGGACGAGATGAAGGGAAGATTCTACCTGATGTCATGGTCAGTCACTCATGACCCGACCACAGTCTGGTGTCTATAAGACATTAGTCTATTGTTCGATGGTGTGATCTCTGGTGTACTAGGATCCACGTCACCAGGAGTGAACTCATTGAATCTCCAGGAAGGCCATCAAAATAACTGGACCCCTGGCCATTCATATGGCAATGGAGAGCGTACGCAAAGTATGTGTCTGGGAAACGATGGATAACCAACCTGATGTCATTGGCGTATCATACGACTAGGAGCATAACGTGGACAACCTGAAAAATTTCATGAAGAGATAAAACAGGATCCGTCTCCGACGTCGGCGTCAATTCATCCTCAGTTGAGAAAATGGTGGAGATTAAAGGACGGACAAAGTTAGTGTAACTAATGTCTTTCTCCTTTTTCATTCTCAATTGGGAAGACTTTTCTGCCTGAGAGAAAATGGTAGGAATGTAGCTCAGTTCTAGACAAGAGCAAAGTCTGTGATGGAATGGACTAATAAGGATTACTGTTCTTAAACAGTTAACTCTTATATGGTAGAGATCACTGCAACTCCAGCAGTTGACACTCTATACACAACGAAAGATCACTGTTCTTAAACAGCTGACTACTTTCAAGGTAAAGATCCCTGCAATTCAGCAGTCGACTCTTTACATAATAAGAACCATGCATTCCGCAGTGGAATCTTATATTATTACTGATCTGCGAGATGTCTTCACAAGACCTGGCCAGTCCTATCCTCAAAGTCAGTAAAAAGGCTTCCAAAAATTCCAGTCAATATTGGGATCTATGAAGTTATACCCACATAATCACACCCCTTCAAATTTGGCTGTGATAATGACGAACTTCGCTATTGCTGAGAGGAAACGCCTTATATTCGCCAATAGTAAACGTTTTGCTCATGTGGGAGAGAAAGAACGGATACTCCAGCCACTCAAAGGCATTTAGCTAGAGAGTTGCTGAAGACAAGATGGAAATTCCACCTGGAATTCTAGCTTAGTGGATGTTAGTATAACTGCATCTACAAACTCAGTTGCTACGGTAGAAACAGCTTACACATGATGGACGCTGAGTGGCCAATCCACGACAAGTCTGGCGTGGGATTGCACTATTGCAACTATCTAGCAACTAAGGAGAGAAAATGCTGTCACTTCTCACAACAAATCAAAATAGAGGCCTAACGGAATGAGGAAATCTCAGCCAATAAGTGCACCTCTAAATCTATGGTAAGACTACAGAAATAAGTCAAGGAAATATAATGGGAAATTGCTACTATCTGCAAACACAAGAGGCTTATTGGAAAGGTAGACCCTGTGTCCAACGCTAACCAAATCTGCACTAGTAGATTTTAGTCTTAAGTTCTGCAGCGGCTGCTATACAGTTCACCCGGAAGTGATTGTCTTTGCTCCGGTGATGATCAAAAATTTTAACCCAGTTCCAAATGCCAAGATTACTGTTGGAGAAAGTGTTCAGTTAAATACACTCTCACAGGATTATCATTCTCCAGAGGTGAAGGGAAGAATGAAGTTCTGATAAAGATGAAAAGTTGAGAGACACATGGAATGCAACCATTCTCTTAAAACTTCATCTGGAAGTTGGTTTAATTGCAAAACCATTACTTCTCATAATTAATCTCAATGGTACTCATGCTTTGAAAGTGTGTGACTCTGAGAGATCATTTATCATGGACAGGAAAAATAGCATGGAGATTGACTGTGGAGCATTGTCAGAAATGAGTTGGAGAGCAGTTCACTGATAAGTGTGGTCATAACTCTTCATACTTCCAGTGACTAAATGGAACTTCATGCAAGACTAACTTCATGGTCTTTGCAGATGCCACCAAATTCATGACTGATGAATATTGGAGCAGATTTTTCTTAAAAAAGGAAAAGTCAATTGGTTCCATATGCACAGCTCTTGTTGGAGTAATGGGAGATGAGTAAATGATGACACCACTTAAAGGATCTGGGAACTGTGAACGCCTGACCTATCAGTCATTTTATCAATGACAGTTTTTATGGGGAGGCTATGTAGCATGATGTCTTCAGACGTTCGCATCCCCAGTCCATTTACATTTCTCAATACTTAGTAGTTAACCACAGTAAGCCGTCTTGGTACCCTAACTAAAAATAGAATCGAAGATTCTAGTTTAGGGGAAGGAAGATGAATGGTGGGGTCTCAATTTGATTGGGTAACCCTTGGGCTGGTAACGCTCCTTAATACATAATTAGCCCGCCAGTCGAAGCCTTGATTCCATCCCGTAAGAACGTGTTCAAGATGCAGTGGTAAAACTTGCCCAAAAGCATTCTTTAAGATGTGGTCATCTGCACTTCAGGTACCTAAATCATTTAATATGTTATGTGTAAACCTGATGAAGTGAGAGAGAGAGACGAATGGCCGAGTATTTTCTTGAGAAAATGTGAAAAGAAGACAGGAATTCGATTTACAGTGACTCTAAAACTGCTGCTCAAAACCTGTCATGTCTACCGCAGTGAAACATTCTTACCATGTCTATTGTCTGTCTGATTTGATGATTTGCATATGCTTATGACTGTAAACTACGCTCCATGCATATTGCAAAACCTTTGTGCGCTCTGAACATTCGTTGAGTGCCTATCATGACCATTCTTAACCAAACTGTACCTTGCTCTTGAGAGTTACCTTTGGCAGTTCTGTTTCAGAATGTGTGATGCTATATACTGCATGTAATTTCTCCCTTATAATGGCTGAGAATGTTTGAGTGAATGAGATGGTAATTATATAATTAACTTCTCATATTTGTAAAAGTAAAGACACTTATTAAATCCATGTTTGCAGGACTGCATTGCACTTTAGAAATTACAAAGTCCATGTAATGTCTGGTGACTGTATTACGATCAGGAAAATTGTCAAAAGCACTCATAAAGAGTTGCCTGGGATGCAATTTCTCTTTGACGTTATGCACTGGTCCTTTGCAACAATAGTTTAGGTTTATATGAGCTACATTCCAATGAGGAGCTATATGTGGCATAACCTACAGTGTCTAGTCAGCTGAATACATGGGAAGGCTCATGCTATTTGTCAGGGAAAATTCATGTTTTCTTTCATTATGTGTATTCCACATGTGAAAGCATTTCTAGTGCATGATTTCTGCCATACAATGCCTACTTCTTGGTGCTTAATCACACTGTCTGTTCTCATGGTACACCGGTCCCTGTGATCTACTCATTGTGAGAATTTACAAGATAATTGTGTGAAGCTGCCTCTGATTAGGAGTATGTGCCTATGACTTCACGGTTTTGGGGATGAACCTGGAGAAAGGATATCACCCCAAACCCCCAAATAAAATTGCACTTCATCATCAGTGAGAGGCGGGTGTTCGAATATCACACTCCTTTTCCCCTCCCATTCCTCTCTGAATCTGTGATAGTACTGTATAACTATGACCATGTTAAACAGATGTAAAACACATGTTGCGCCTTTGTTTATTAACAGAGAATGAGGAAGATGGGGGAGGCCTTTCAATTACCAGGACAACTCCAGGGAAGTCCTGAGCTCTAGTCTTCAACTCCAGCTGAAAAGTCAAACTCCAAAAAGTACCACATGAACAACAGGTTGCAAATGTTCAGCCTGAATCCACTAATTCTGGCCTATACAGATGGCACTGAAGAAAAAGTCTTTATCCAAAGCCTAAGACAGGGATACTCTCCAATTTTGTAAAAGCTCCAGGCTATATCTTCAAGATAAATTCAAGAAAAAACCTTAAGAGGAGAGATTACCTGGTTTTCAGCATGTCACTACTGACTAAGAGTGGACATTAAAGGTGCACTTGGAGCAGACTATATCACAGCTTATTATTGTTAATATTGGCTGAAAGGCTAATGGAGAAGAAGTATAGAACATAGAGCAAATTTCCAAAATGGATTAGTGATAATTAGGTGTGGTGATTCAGTTACATCAGAACTTGTTGTGGGAGATAGACTGGCAGAGAAGAATGATGGGACATAATAGTTTTTAGATCTTCATCTACTGAAAAGTAAAACTAATTCCAAATTATCAACTTTGCGAACAGTCTATTCACCCTTCGGAAGGACATGTTTGTCACTTGCTTCGGACTAGTCAAAGTAGGGAATAGCCTGAACTGGAAAAACATTATGGGGAAAGCTGAAACCTGAGACATTCCCAACACCTTCATTGGTGCTAAAAGACGGTACACGGATCAGTATAGCAGTGTCTCCCTATACTTGTGCCCGGCTATAGGTTTATTATGTGTTTTCCTCATTTGACGGTTGGAAAAGTGATAGCATGATTAAAGTGTTGTGGTGTAGGATATCTTGACGAAGTAGAGATGTGAAGGAGGAGGGTTTGTTTTAGATTAATGTTTCTGTGGGGATATTGAGTGATGTGTTTGGGTTTTCATTGATAATGTCACTATAATTTGCATATAAACTTATATTTGAGATGTAAATTGTTGGCAGAATATGAAGCCTGAGTCTTCACTTGACCTCATCAGACATTAATAAAAGATTAGTTGTAAGAGAACAGTTTTGAGATATATGTCCCTGTGGTTGTCTTGTCCAACTGTTGTCAAGCATCTTCATGGTGACTGGTACTCTACTGTTGTGGTTGGTTACAGATATTGTGGAAGTCCTGTGTGGTTGTTGTCAAGATCTTCTCATGTTGATGTGTTGTTCAACCAGTGTAAAGTACAGTTGTTGTTGTTTATGTTCACTACAATGGCACAATTGTCAATGTGATCATTTGTCCATGTGTCTTGTGTCACTTGAAATAAGTAATGAGATCAAAAATGAGGTTGGCAATCAGAGCACAGTCAGCTGGAAGATGAGAGAACTGCTTTCATTGGTTACTGTGGCTAACTGCCAAGATCTCTCTCTATATATATATATATATAAGGCCTTGAAGAGAAATCATCTATAAATAATTCTGTGTAGAACTTAACTTAGGTCTAATTTCTCACAGTGGGGGTACTCGATGAGCCAAAATTCTGAATGGTTTCTCTACAAGGGTTATGCGAGAATAAATATCAATACCTCTAGACAACACTTGCTGTTACTAACCTGTATCTTTTATAGAGAGATATACTTTATAGAACTTCACTCATTGGAACTTCCGTAATTCTCTATAAACCCACAAAAAACCTCACATGTTGTGGGCCCGTATCCGCGATTGAACCCCGGGAAAACCCCTAAAGGTGATCACATGTTGTGGACCCGTATCCGCGACTGGACCCTGGGAATAACCTGCTAAAGGGGATTACATATTGTGGACTAATATAGGCAATTAGAACCATGGGAACACCCCTCAAGGTAATCACATATTGAGTGTTCTATGCACTAATTGAACCCTGGGAATACCTTTTATGGGATTCACATAACGAGGTCTGACGACTCGGGATGTAAACTATGGGTATACCTTGTCTGGGACTCCTGTGGAGGATATCTATGTTTGTATTAGAATCAGGGAGTAACCTCTCGCAAAATTAAACCTATTGCTTAGAGTTTTATGATGTGGTTAATGGATCTCGTCACATAAATGTGGACAAAAGGTCCAGATGTTTAAACCCACAAGTAAATCTCGGGTGGTGGTTGTTTCATCAATGGTGGTAATATTGCATGTATCACTGTGCACAAATGTCACATTGTACAATGTAGTTGAACAAAAATGTTAATTATCTTATGGGTCAACATGTGTGCTATACCCATGATAATGTTGTGTTTCAAGATGGGCTGATGTAATAGACTGTCAAGGATGTTGTTTAATTTTGTGCATGCTGGTGGTCACTATGAGTATCAAAGGTACATGAGAACCAGAAGACACAAATTATTTTTAAATAACATAGACAGCTAATTTCAGGATAAATTTGATTTTTCTTGAGATAAATTAAGACACTTGACCCAGGGGATTAATAGGGGGCCTACTCCATTTTCTAACTTATTGGCTAGCATGGGAGAAAGGGGAATTAGTGTAATTACATTTTAATATCACTGCATCACATCATATAGTGGGTACTTAATTCCTCAGTCCCCATAACATGTTGGCAACACTGAGAGCAGAGAGTGTGAACCCTGATGGAAAACTTGGGCAACCATTAAGACACCTCACTGGCAATCTCTCTCAGTATAGTCAGTATTCGTACCGGCTAATGTCCAGTGTCGATTCGACATCTGGGTTTATTCTTCAGTTGTGTAATCTTGTCAGTAGCCCTGATCAAGCTGCTGAGAAAGTGAGCACAATTGAAATTTCCAGGAGAAACATTCTTAAGAACTCAGTCACTTGCCATTCCTGAAGTAGTGGTATTATCAAGCGTACTTGATACGTGATGGACGAGATGAAGGGAAGATTCTACCTGATGTCATGGTCAGTCACTCATGACCCGACCACAGTCTGGTGTCTATAAGACATTAGTCTATTGTTCGATGGTGTGATCTCTGGTGTACTAGGATCCACGTCACCAGGAGTGAACTCATTGAATCTCCAGGAAGGCCATCAAAATAACTGGACCCCTGGCCATTCATATGGCAATGGAGAGCGTACGCAAAGTATGTGTCTGGGAAACGATGGATAACCAACCTGATGTCATTGGCGTATCATACGACTAGGAGCATAACGTGGACAACCTGAAAAATTTCATGAAGAGATAAAACAGGATCCGTCTCCGACGTCGGCGTCAATTCATCCTCAGTTGAGAAAATGGTGGAGATTAAAGGACGGACAAAGTTAGTGTAACTAATGTCTTTCTCCTTTTTCATTCTCAATTGGGAAGACTTTTCTGCCTGAGAGAAAATGGTAGGAATGTAGCTCAGTTCTAGACAAGAGCAAAGTCTGTGATGGAATGGACTAATAAGGATTACTGTTCTTAAACAGTTAACTCTTATATGGTAGAGATCACTGCAACTCCAGCAGTTGACACTCTATACACAACGAAAGATCACTGTTCTTAAACAGCTGACTACTTTCAAGGTAAAGATCCCTGCAATTCAGCAGTCGACTCTTTACATAATAAGAACCATGCATTCCGCAGTGGAATCTTATATTATTACTGATCTGCGAGATGTCTTCACAAGACCTGGCCAGTCCTATCCTCAAAGTCAGTAAAAAGGCTTCCAAAAATTCCAGTCAATATTGGGATCTATGAAGTTATACCCACATAATCACACCCCTTCAAATTTGGCTGTGATAATGACGAACTTCGCTATTGCTGAGAGGAAACGCCTTATATTCGCCAATAGTAAACGTTTTGCTCATGTGGGAGAGAAAGAACGGATACTCCAGCCACTCAAAGGCATTTAGCTAGAGAGTTGCTGAAGACAAGATGGAAATTCCACCTGGAATTCTAGCTTAGTGGATGTTAGTATAACTGCATCTACAAACTCAGTTGCTACGGTAGAAACAGCTTACACATGATGGACGCTTAGTGGCCAATCCACGACAAGTCTGGCGTGGGATTGCACTATTGCAACTATCTAGCAACTAAGGAGAGGAAATGCTGTCACTTCTCACAACAAATCAAAATAGAGGCCTAACGGAATGAGGAAATCTCAGCCAATAAGTGCACCTCTAAATCTATGGTAAGACTACAGAAATAAGTCAAGGAAATATAATGGGAAATTGCTACTATCTGCAAACACAAGAGGCTTATTGGAAAGGTAGACCCTGTGTCCAACGCTAACCAAATCTGCACTAGTAGATTTTAGTCTTAAGTTCTGCAGCGGCTGCTATACAGTTCACCCGGAAGTGATTGTCTTTGCTCCGGTGATGATCAAAAATTTTAACCCAGTTCCAAATGCCAAGATTACTGTTGGAGAAAGTGTTCAGTTAAATACACTCTCACAGGATTATCATTCTCCAGAGGTGAAGGGAAGAATGAAGTTCTGATAAAGATGAAAAGTTGAGAGACACATGGAATGCAACCATTCTCTTAAAACTTCATCTGGAAGTTGGTTTAATTGCAAAACCATTACTTCTCATAATTAATCTCAATGGTACTCATGCTTTGAAAGTGTGTGACTCTGAGAGATCATTTATCATGGACAGGAAAAATAGCATGGAGATTGACTGTGGAGCATTGTCAGAAATGAGTTGGAGAGCAGTTCACTGATAAGTGTGGTCATAACTCTTCATACTTCCAGTGACTAAATGGAACTTCATGCAAGACTAACTTCATGGTCTTTGCAGATGCCACCAAATTCATGACTGATGAATATTGGAGCAGATTTTTCTTAAAAAAGGAAAAGTCAATTGGTTCCATATGCACAGCTCTTGTTGGAGTAATGGGAGATGAGTAAATGATGACACCACTTAAAGGATCTGGGAACTGTGAACGCCTGACCTATCAGTCATTTTATCAATGACAGTTTTTATGGGGAGGCTATGTAGCATGATGTCTTCAGACGTTCGCATCCCCAGTCCATTTACATTTCTCAATACTTAGTAGTTAACCACAGTAAGCCGTCTTGGTACCCTAACTAAAAATAGAATCGAAGATTCTAGTTTAGGGGAAGGAAGATGAATGGTGGGGTCTCAATTTGATTGGGTAACCCTTGGGCTGGTAACGCTCCTTAATACATAATTAGCCCGCCAGTCGAAGCCTTGATTCCATCCCGTAAGAACGTGTTCAAGATGCAGTGGTAAAACTTGCCCAAAAGCATTCTTTAAGATGTGGTCATCTGCACTTCAGGTACCTAAATCATTTAATATGTTATGTGTAAACCTGATGAAGTGAGAGAGAGAGACGAATGGCCGAGTATTTTCTTGAGAAAATGTGAAAAGAAGACAGGAATTCGATTTACAGTGACTCTAAAACTGCTGCTCAAAACCTGTCATGTCTACCGCAGTGAAACATTCTTACCATGTCTATTGTCTGTCTGATTTGATGATTTGCATATGCTTATGACTGTAAACTACGCTCCATGCATATTGCAAAACCTTTGTGCGCTCTGAACATTCGTTGAGTGCCTATCATGACCATTCTTAACCAAACTGTACCTTGCTCTTGAGAGTTACCTTTGGCAGTTCTGTTTCAGAATGTGTGATGCTATATACTGCATGTAATTTCTCCCTTATAATGGCTGAGAATGTTTGAGTGAATGAGATGGTAATTATATAATTAACTTCTCATATTTGTAAAAGTAAAGACACTTATTAAATCCATGTTTGCAGGACTGCATTGCACTTTAGAAATTACAAAGTCCATGTAATGTCTGGTGACTGTATTACGATCAGGAAAATTGTCAAAAGCACTCATAAAGAGTTGCCTGGGATGCAATTTCTCTTTGACGTTATGCACTGGTCCTTTGCAACAATAGTTTAGGTTTATATGAGCTACATTCCAATGAGGAGCTATATGTGGCATAACCTACAGTGTCTAGTCAGCTGAATACATGGGAAGGCTCATGCTATTTGTCAGGGAAAATTCATGTTTTCTTTCATTATGTGTATTCCACATGTGAAAGCATTTCTAGTGCATGATTTCTGCCATACAATGCCTACTTCTTGGTGCTTAATCACACTGTCTGTTCTCATGGTACACCGGTCCCTGTGATCTACTCATTGTGAGAATTTACAAGATAATTGTGTGAAGCTGCCTCTGATTAGGAGTATGTGCCTATGACTTCACGGTTTTGGGGATGAACCTGGAGAAAGGATATCACCCCAAACCCCCAAATAAAATTGCACTTCATCATCAGTGAGAGGCGGGTGTTCGAATATCACACTCCTTTTCCCCTCCCATTCCTCTCTGAATCTGTGATAGTACTGTATAACTATGACCATGTTAAACAGATGTAAAACACATGTTGCGCCTTTGTTTATTAACAGAGAATGAGGAAGATGGGGGAGGCCTTTCAATTACCAGGACAACTCCAGGGAAGTCCTGAGCTCTAGTCTTCAACTCCAGCTGAAAAGTCAAACTCCAAAAAGTACCACATGAACAACAGGTTGCAAATGTTCAGCCTGAATCCACTAATTCTGGCCTATACAGATGGCACTGAAGAAAAAGTCTTTATCCAAAGCCTAAGACAGGGATACTCTCCAATTTTGTAAAAGCTCCAGGCTATATCTTCAAGATAAATTCAAGAAAAAACCTTAAGAGGAGAGATTACCTGGTTTTCAGCATGTCACTACTGACTAAGAGTGGACATTAAAGGTGCACTTGGAGCAGACTATATCACAGCTTATTATTGTTAATATTGGCTGAAAGGCTAATGGAGAAGAAGTATAGAACATAGAGCAAATTTCCAAAATGGATTAGTGATAATTAGGTGTGGTGATTCAGTTACATCAGAACTTGTTGTGGGAGATAGACTGGCAGAGAAGAATGATGGGACATAATAGTTTTTAGATCTTCATCTACTGAAAAGTAAAACTAATTCCAAATTATCAACTTTGCGAACAGTCTATTCACCCTTCGGAAGGACATGTTTGTCACTTGCTTCGGACTAGTCAAAGTAGGGAATAGCCTGAACTGGAAAAACATTATGGGGAAAGCTGAAACCTGAGACATTCCCAACACCTTCATTGGTGCTAAAAGACGGTACACGGATCAGTATAGCAGTGTCTCCCTATACTTGTGCCCGGCTATAGGTTTATTATGTGTTTTCCTCATTTGACGGTTGGAAAAGTGATAGCATGATTAAAGTGTTGTGGTGTAGGATATCTTGACGAAGTAGAGATGTGAAGGAGGAGGGTTTGTTTTAGATTAATGTTTCTGTGGGGATATTGAGTGATGTGTTTGGGTTTTCATTGATAATGTCACTATAATTTGCATATAAACTTATATTTGAGATGTAAATTGTTGGCAGAATATGAAGCCTGAGTCTTCACTTGACCTCATCAGACATTAATAAAAGATTAGTTGTAAGAGAACAGTTTTGAGATATATGTCCCTGTGGTTGTCTTGTCCAACTGTTGTCAAGCATCTTCATGGTGACTGGTACTCTACTGTTGTGGTTGGTTACAGATATTGTGGAAGTCCTGTGTGGTTGTTGTCAAGATCTTCTCATGTTGATGTGTTGTTCAACCAGTGTAAAGTACAGTTGTTGTTGTTTATGTTCACTACAATGGCACAATTGTCAATGTGATCATTTGTCCATGTGTCTTGTGTCACTTGAAATAAGTAATGAGATCAAAAATGAGGTTGGCAATCAGAGCACAGTCAGCTGGAAGATGAGAGAACTGCTTTCATTGGTTACTGTGGCTAACTGCCAAGATCTCTCTCTATATATATATATATATATAAGGCCTTGAAGAGAAATCATCTATAAATAATTCTGTGTAGAACTTAACTTAGGTCTAATTTCTCACAGTGGGGGTACTCGATGAGCCAAAATTCTGAATGGTTTCTCTACAAGGGTTATGCGAGAATAAATATCAATACCTCTAGACAACACTTGCTGTTACTAACCTGTATCTTTTATAGAGAGATATACTTTATAGAACTTCACTCATTGGAACTTCCGTAATTCTCTATAAACCCACAAAAAACCTCACATGTTGTGGGCCCGTATCCGCGATTGAACCCCGGGAAAACCCCTAAAGGTGATCACATGTTGTGGACCCGTATCCGCGACTGGACCCTGGGAATAACCTGCTAAAGGGGATTACATATTGTGGACTAATATAGGCAATTAGAACCATGGGAACACCCCTCAAGGTAATCACATATTGAGTGTTCTATGCACTAATTGAACCCTGGGAATACCTTTTATGGGATTCACATAACGAGGTCTGACGACTCGGGATGTAAACTATGGGTATACCTTGTCTGGGACTCCTGTGGAGGATATCTATGTTTGTATTAGAATCAGGGAGTAACCTCTCGCAAAATTAAACCTATTGCTTAGAGTTTTATGATGTGGTTAATGGATCTCGTCACATAAATGTGGACAAAAGGTCCAGATGTTTAAACCCACAAGTAAATCTCGGGTGGTGGTTGTTTCATCAATGGTGGTAATATTGCATGTATCACTGTGCACAAATGTCACATTGTACAATGTAGTTGAACAAAAATGTTAATTATCTTATGGGTCAACATGTGTGCTATACCCATGATAATGTTGTGTTTCAAGATGGGCTGATGTAATAGACTGTCAAGGATGTTGTTTAATTTTGTGCATGCTGGTGGTCACTATGAGTATCAAAGGTACATGAGAACCAGAAGACACAAATTATTTTTAAATAACATAGACAGCTAATTTCAGGATAAATTTGATTTTTCTTGAGATAAATTAAGACACTTGACCCAGGGGATTAATAGGGGGCCTACTCCATTTTCTAACTTATTGGCTAGCATGGGAGAAAGGGGAATTAGTGTAATTACATTTTAATATCACTGCATCACATCATATAGTGGGTACTTAATTCCTCAGTCCCCATAACATGTTGGCAACACTGAGAGCAGAGAGTGTGAACCCTGATGGAAAACTTGGGCAACCATTAAGACACCTCACTGGCAATCTCTCTCAGTATAGTCAGTATTCGTACCGGCTAATGTCCAGTGTCGATTCGACATCTGGGTTTATTCTTCAGTTGTGTAATCTTGTCAGTAGCCCTGATCAAGCTGCTGAGAAAGTGAGCACAATTGAAATTTCCAGGAGAAACATTCTTAAGAACTCAGTCACTTGCCATTCCTGAAGTAGTGGTATTATCAAGCGTACTTGATACGTGATGGACGAGATGAAGGGAAGATTCTACCTGATGTCATGGTCAGTCACTCATGACCCGACCACAGTCTGGTGTCTATAAGACATTAGTCTATTGTTCGATGGTGTGATCTCTGGTGTACTAGGATCCACGTCACCAGGAGTGAACTCATTGAATCTCCAGGAAGGCCATCAAAATAACTGGACCCCTGGCCATTCATATGGCAATGGAGAGCGTACGCAAAGTATGTGTCTGGGAAACGATGGATAACCAACCTGATGTCATTGGCGTATCATACGACTAGGAGCATAACGTGGACAACCTGAAAAATTTCATGAAGAGATAAAACAGGATCCGTCTCCGACGTCGGCGTCAATTCATCCTCAGTTGAGAAAATGGTGGAGATTAAAGGACGGACAAAGTTAGTGTAACTAATGTCTTTCTCCTTTTTCATTCTCAATTGGGAAGACTTTTCTGCCTGAGAGAAAATGGTAGGAATGTAGCTCAGTTCTAGACAAGAGCAAAGTCTGTGATGGAATGGACTAATAAGGATTACTGTTCTTAAACAGTTAACTCTTATATGGTAGAGATC
This sequence comes from Cepaea hortensis, assembly GCA_963921405.1. Lineage (NCBI taxonomy): Eukaryota > Metazoa > Mollusca > Gastropoda > Stylommatophora > Helicidae > Cepaea > Cepaea hortensis. The sequence goes on along the minus strand of OY992877.1, from coordinate 119,356,876 downwards.
ACTGCAACTCCAGCAGTTGACACTCTATACACAACGAAAGATCACTGTTCTTAAACAGCTGACTACTTTCAAGGTAAAGATCCCTGCAATTCAGCAGTCGACTCTTTACATAATAAGAACCATGCATTCCGCAGTGGAATCTTATATTATTACTGATCTGCGAGATGTCTTCACAAGACCTGGCCAGTCCTATCCTCAAAGTCAGTAAAAAGGCTTCCAAAAATTCCAGTCAATATTGGGATCTATGAAGTTATACCCACATAATCACACCCCTTCAAATTTGGCTGTGATAATGACGAACTTCTCTATTGCTGAGAGGAAACGCCTTATATTCGCCAATAGTAAACGTTTTGCTCATGTGGGAGAGAAAGAACGGATACTCCAGCCACTCAAAGGCATTTAGCTAGAGAGTTGCTGAAGACAAGATGGAAATTCCACCTGGAATTCTAGCTTAGTGGATGTTAGTATAACTGCATCTACAAACTCAGTTGCTACGGTAGAAACAGCTTACACATGATGGACGCTGAGTGGCCAATCCACGACAAGTCTGGCGTGGGATTGCACTATTGCAACTATCTAGCAACTAAGGAGAGAAAATGCTGTCACTTCTCACAACAAATCAAAATAGAGGCCTAACGGAATGAGGAAATCTCAGCCAATAAGTGCACCTCTAAATCTATGGTAAGACTACAGAAATAAGTCAAGGAAATATAATGGGAAATTGCTACTATCTGCAAACACAAGAGGCTTATTGGAAAGGTAGACCCTGTGTCCAACGCTAACCAAATCTGCACTAGTAGATTTTAGTCTTAAGTTCTGCAGCGGCTGCTATACAGTTCACCCGGAAGTGATTGTCTTTGCTCCGGTGATGATCAAAAATTTTAACCCAGTTCCAAATGCCAAGATTACTGTTGGAGAAAGTGTTCAGTTAAATACACTCTCACAGGATTATCATTCTCCAGAGGCGAAGGGAAGAATGAAGTTCTGATAAAGATGAAAAGTTGAGAGACACATGGAATGCAACCATTCTCTTAAAACTTCATCTGGAAGTTGGTTTAATTGCAAAACCATTACTTCTCATAATTAATCTCAATGGTACTCATGCTTTGAAAGTGTGTGACTCTGAGAGATCATTTATCATGGACAGGAAAAATAGCATGGAGATTGACTGTGGAGCATTGTCAGAAATGAGTTGGAGAGCAGTTCACTGATAAGTGTGGTCATAACTCTTCATACTTCCAGTGACTAAATGGAACTTCATGCAAGACTAACTTCATGGTCTTTGCAGATGCCACCAAATTCATGACTGATGAATATTGGAGCAGATTTTTCTTAAAAAAGGAAAAGTCAATTGGTTCCATATGCACAGCTCTTGTTGGAGTAATGGGAGATGAGTAAATGATGACACCACTTAAAGGATCTGGGAACTGTGAACGCCTGACCTATCAGTCATTTTATCAATGACAGTTTTTATGGGGAGGCTATGTAGCATGATGTCTTCAGACGTTCGCATCCCCAGTCCATTTACATTTCTCAATACTTAGTAGTTAACCACAGTAAGCCGTCTTGGTACCCTAACTAAAAATAGAATCGAAGATTCTAGTTTAGGGGAAGGAAGATGAATGGTGGGGTCTCAATTTGATTGGGTAACCCTTGGGCTGGTAACGCTCCTTAATACATAATTAGCCCGCCAGTCGAAGCCTTGATTCCATCCCGTAAGAACGTGTTCAAGATGCAGTGGTAAAACTTGCCCAAAAGCATTCTTTAAGATGTGGTCATCTGCACTTCAGGTACCTAAATCATTTAATATGTTATGTGTAAACCTGATGAAGTGAGAGAGAGAGACGAATGGCCGAGTATTTTCTTGAGAAAATGTGAAAAGAAGACAGGAATTCGATTTACAGTGACTCTAAAACTGCTGCTCAAAACCTGTCATGTCTACCGCAGTGAAACATTCTTACCATGTCTATTGTCTGTCTGATTTGATGATTTGCATATGCTTATGACTGTAAACTACGCTCCATGCATATTGCAAAACCTTTGTGCGCTCTGAACATTCGTTGAGTGCCTATCATGACCATTCTTAACCAAACTGTACCTTGCTCTTGAGAGTTACCTTTGGCAGTTCTGTTTCAGAATGTGTGATGCTATATACTGCATGTAATTTCTCCCTTATAATGGCTGAGAATGTTTGAGTGAATGAGATGGTAATTATATAATTAACTTCTCATATTTGTAAAAGTAAAGACACTTATTAAATCCATGTTTGCAGGACTGCATTGCACTTTAGAAATTACAAAGTCCATGTAATGTCTGGTGACTGTATTACGATCAGGAAAATTGTCAAAAGCACTCATAAAGAGTTGCCTGGGATGCAATTTCTCTTTGACGTTATGCACTGGTCCTTTGCAACAATAGTTTAGGTTTATATGAGCTACATTCCAATGAGGAGCTATATGTGGCATAACCTACAGTGTCTAGTCAGCTGAATACATGGGAAGGCTCATGCTATTTGTCAGGGAAAATTCATGTTTTCTTTCATTATGTGTATTCCACATGTGAAAGCATTTCTAGTGCATGATTTCTGCCATACAATGCCTACTTCTTGGTGCTTAATCACACTGTCTGTTCTCATGGTACACCGGTCCCTGTGATCTACTCATTGTGAGAATTTACAAGATAATTGTGTGAAGCTGCCTCTGATTAGGAGTATGTGCCTATGACTTCACGGTTTTGGGGATGAACCTGGAGAAAGGATATCACCCCAAACCCCCAAATAAAATTGCACTTCATCATCAGTGAGAGGCGGGTGTTCGAATATCACACTCCTTTTCCCCTCCCATTCCTCTCTGAATCTGTGATAGTACTGTATAACTATGACCATGTTAAACAGATGTAAAACACATGTTGCGCCTTTGTTTATTAACAGAGAATGAGGAAGATGGGGGAGGCCTTTCAATTACCAGGACAACTCCAGGGAAGTCCTGAGCTCTAGTCTTCAACTCCAGCTGAAAAGTCAAACTCCAAAAAGTACCACATGAACAACAGGTTGCAAATGTTCAGCCTGAATCCACTAATTCTGGCCTATACAGATGGCACTGAAGAAAAAGTCTTTATCCAAAGCCTAAGACAGGGATACTCTCCAATTTTGTAAAAGCTCCAGGCTATATCTTCAAGATAAATTCAAGAAAAAACCTTAAGAGGAGAGATTACCTGGTTTTCAGCATGTCACTACTGACTAAGAGTGGACATTAAAGGTGCACTTGGAGCAGACTATATCACAGCTTATTATTGTTAATATTGGCTGAAAGGCTAATGGAGAAGAAGTATAGAACATAGAGCAAATTTCCAAAATGGATTAGTGATAATTAGGTGTGGTGATTCAGTTACATCAGAACTTGTTGTGGGAGATAGACTGGCAGAGAAGAATGATGGGACATAATAGTTTTTAGATCTTCATCTACTGAAAAGTAAAACTAATTCCAAATTATCAACTTTGCGAACAGTCTATTCACCCTTCGGAAGGACATGTTTGTCACTTGCTTCGGACTAGTCAAAGTAGGGAATAGCCTGAACTGGAAAAACATTATGGGGAAAGCTGAAACCTGAGACATTCCCAACACCTTCATTGGTGCTAAAAGACGGTACACGGATCAGTATAGCAGTGTCTCCCTATACTTGTGCCCGGCTATAGGTTTATTATGTGTTTTCCTCATTTGACGGTTGGAAAAGTGATAGCATGATTAAAGTGTTGTGGTGTAGGATATCTTGACGAAGTAGAGATGTGAAGGAGGAGGGTTTGTTTTAGATTAATGTTTCTGTGGGGATATTGAGTGATGTGTTTGGGTTTTCATTGATAATGTCACTATAATTTGCATATAAACTTATATTTGAGATGTAAATTGTTGGCAGAATATGAAGCCTGAGTCTTCACTTGACCTCATCAGACATTAATAAAAGATTAGTTGTAAGAGAACAGTTTTGAGATATATGTCCCTGTGGTTGTCTTGTCCAACTGTTGTCAAGCATCTTCATGGTGACTGGTACTCTACTGTTGTGGTTGGTTACAGATATTGTGGAAGTCCTGTGTGGTTGTTGTCAAGATCTTCTCATGTTGATGTGTTGTTCAACCAGTGTAAAGTACAGTTGTTGTTGTTTATGTTCACTACAATGGCACAATTGTCAATGTGATCATTTGTCCATGTGTCTTGTGTCACTTGAAATAAGTAATGAGATCAAAAATGAGGTTGGCAATCAGAGCACAGTCAGCTGGAAGATGAGAGAACTGCTTTCATTGGTTACTGTGGCTAACTGCCAAGATCTCTCTCTATATATATATATATATAAGGCCTTGAAGAGAAATCATCTATAAATAATTCTGTGTAGAACTTAACTTAGGTCTAATTTCTCACAGTGGGGGTACTCGATGAGCCAAAATTCTGAATGGTTTCTCTACAAGGGTTATGCGAGAATAAATATCAATACCTCTAGACAACACTTGCTGTTACTAACCTGTATCTTTTATAGAGAGATATACTTTATAGAACTTCACTCATTGGAACTTCCGTAATTCTCTATAAACCCACAAAAAACCTCACATGTTGTGGGCCCGTATCCGCGATTGAACCCCGGGAAAACCCCTAAAGGTGATCACATGTTGTGGACCCGTATCCGCGACTGGACCCTGGGAATAACCTGCTAAAGGGGATTACATATTGTGGACTAATATAGGCAATTAGAACCATGGGAACACCCCTCAAGGTAATCACATATTGAGTGTTCTATGCACTAATTGAACCCTGGGAATACCTTTTATGGGATTCACATAACGAGGTCTGACGACTCGGGATGTAAACTATGGGTATACCTTGTCTGGGACTCCTGTGGAGGATATCTATGTTTGTATTAGAATCAGGGAGTAACCTCTCGCAAAATTAAACCTATTGCTTAGAGTTTTATGATGTGGTTAATGGATCTCGTCACATAAATGTGGACAAAAGGTCCAGATGTTTAAACCCACAAGTAAATCTCGGGTGGTGGTTGTTTCATCAATGGTGGTAATATTGCATGTATCACTGTGCACAAATGTCACATTGTACAATGTAGTTGAACAAAAATGTTAATTATCTTATGGGTCAACATGTGTGCTATACCCATGATAATGTTGTGTTTCAAGATGGGCTGATGTAATAGACTGTCAAGGATGTTGTTTAATTTTGTGCATGCTGGTGGTCACTATGAGTATCAAAGGTACATGAGAACCAGAAGACACAAATTATTTTTAAATAACATAGACAGCTAATTTCAGGATAAATTTGATTTTTCTTGAGATAAATTAAGACACTTGACCCAGGGGATTAATAGGGGGCCTACTCCATTTTCTAACTTATTGGCTAGCATGGGAGAAAGGGGAATTAGTGTAATTACATTTTAATATCACTGCATCACATCATATAGTGGGTACTTAATTCCTCAGTCCCCATAACATGTTGGCAACACTGAGAGCAGAGAGTGTGAACCCTGATGGAAAACTTGGGCAACCATTAAGACACCTCACTGGCAATCTCTCTCAGTATAGTCAGTATTCGTACCGGCTAATGTCCAGTGTCGATTCGACATCTGGGTTTATTCTTCAGTTGTGTAATCTTGTCAGTAGCCCTGATCAAGCTGCTGAGAAAGTGAGCACAATTGAAATTTCCAGGAGAAACATTCTTAAGAACTCAGTCACTTGCCATTCCTGAAGTAGTGGTATTATCAAGCGTACTTGATACGTGATGGACGAGATGAAGGGAAGATTCTACCTGATGTCATGGTCAGTCACTCATGACCCGACCACAGTCTGGTGTCTATAAGACATTAGTCTATTGTTCGATGGTGTGATCTCTGGTGTACTAGGATCCACGTCACCAGGAGTGAACTCATTGAATCTCCAGGAAGGCCATCAAAATAACTGGACCCCTGGCCATTCATATGGCAATGGAGAGCGTACGCAAAGTATGTGTCTGGGAAACGATGGATAACCAACCTGATGTCATTGGCGTATCATACGACTAGGAGCATAACGTGGACAACCTGAAAAATTTCATGAAGAGATAAAACAGGATCCGTCTCCGACGTCGGCGTCAATTCATCCTCAGTTGAGAAAATGGTGGAGATTAAAGGACGGACAAAGTTAGTGTAACTAATGTCTTTCTCCTTTTTCATTCTCAATTGGGAAGACTTTTCTGCCTGAGAGAAAATGGTAGGAATGTAGCTCAGTTCTAGACAAGAGCAAAGTCTGTGATGGAATGGACTAATAAGGATTACTGTTCTTAAACAGTTAACTCTTATATGGTAGAGATCACTGCAACTCCAGCAGTTGACACTCGATACACAACGAAAGATCACTGTTCTTAAACAGCTGACTACTTTCAAGGTAAAGATCCCTGCAATTCAGCAGTCGACTCTTTACATAATAAGAACCATGCATTCCGCAGTGGAATCTTATATTATTACTGATCTGCGAGATGTCTTCACAAGACCTGGCCAGTCCTATCCTCAAAGTCAGTAAAAAGGCTTCCAAAAATTCCAGTCAATATTGGGATCTATGAAGTTATACCCACATAATCACACCCCTTCAAATTTGGCTGTGATAATGACGAACTTCGCTATTGCTGAGAGGAAACGCCTTATATTCGCCAATAGTAAACGTTTTGCTCATGTGGGAGAGAAAGAACGGATACTCCAGCCACTCAAAGGCATTTAGCTAGAGAGTTGCTGAAGACAAGATGGAAATTCCACCTGGAATTCTAGCTTAGTGGATGTTAGTATAACTGCATCTACAAACTCAGTTGCTACGGTAGAAACAGCTTACACATGATGGACGCTGAGTGGCCAATCCACGACAAGTCTGGCGTGGGATTGCACTATTGCAACTATCTAGCAACTAAGGAGAGAAAATGCTGTCACTTCTCACAACAAATCAAAATAGAGGCCTAACGGAATGAGGAAATCTCAGCCAATAAGTGCACCTCTAAATCTATGGTAAGACTACAGAAATAAGTCAAGGAAATATAATGGGAAATTGCTACTATCTGCAAACACAAGAGGCTTATTGGAAAGGTAGACCCTGTGTCCAACGCTAACCAAATCTGCACTAGTAGATTTTAGTCTTAAGTTCTGCAGCGGCTGCTATACAGTTCACCCGGAAGTGATTGTCTTTGCTCCGGTGATGATCAAAAATTTTAACCCAGTTCCAAATGCCAAGATTACTGTTGGAGAAAGTGTTCAGTTAAATACACTCTCACAGGATTATCATTCTCCAGAGGCGAAGGGAAGAATGAAGTTCTGATAAAGATGAAAAGTTGAGAGACACATGGAATGCAACCATTCTCTTAAAACTTCATCTGGAAGTTGGTTTAATTGCAAAACCATTACTTCTCATAATTAATCTCAATGGTACTCATGCTTTGAAAGTGTGTGACTCTGAGAGATCATTTATCATGGACAGGAAAAATAGCATGGAGATTGACTGTGGAGCATTGTCAGAAATGAGTTGGAGAGCAGTTCACTGATAAGTGTGGTCATAACTCTTCATACTTCCAGTGACTAAATGGAACTTCATGCAAGACTAACTTCATGGTCTTTGCAGATGCCACCAAATTCATGACTGATGAATATTGGAGCAGATTTTTCTTAAAAAAGGAAAAGTCAATTGGTTCCATATGCACAGCTCTTGTTGGAGTAATGGGAGATGAGTAAATGATGACACCACTTAAAGGATCTGGGAACTGTGAACGCCTGACCTATCAGTCATTTTATCAATGACAGTTTTTATGGGGAGGCTATGTAGCATGATGTCTTCAGACGTTCGCATCCCCAGTCCATTTACATTTCTCAATACTTAGTAGTTAACCACAGTAAGCCGTCTTGGTACCCTAACTAAAAATAGAATCGAAGATTCTAGTTTAGGGGAAGGAAGATGAATGGTGGGGTCTCAATTTGATTGGGTAACCCTTGGGCTGGTAACGCTCCTTAATACATAATTAGCCCGCCAGTCGAAGCCTTGATTCCATCCCGTAAGAACGTGTTCAAGATGCAGTGGTAAAACTTGCCCAAAAGCATTCTTTAAGATGTGGTCATCTGCACTTCAGGTACCTAAATCATTTAATATGTTATGTGTAAACCTGATGAAGTGAGAGAGAGAGACGAATGGCCGAGTATTTTCTTGAGAAAATGTGAAAAGAAGACAGGAATTCGTTGTACAGTGACTCTAAAACTGCTGCTCAAAACCTGTTATGTCTACCGCAGTGAAACATTCTTACCATGTCTATTGTCTGTCTGATTTGATGATTTGCATATGCTTATGACTGTAAACTACGCTCCATGCATATTGCAAAACCTTTGTGCGCTCTGAACATTCGTTGAGTGCCTATCATGACCATTCTTAACCAAACTGTACCTTGCTCTTGAGAGTTACCTTTGGCAGTTCTGTTTCAGAATGTGTGATGCTATATACTGCATGTAATTTCTCCCTTATAATGGCTGAGAATGTTTGAGTGAATGAGATGGTAATTATATAATTAACTTCTCATATTTGTAAAAGTAAAGACACTTATTAAATCCATGTTTGCAGGACTGCATTGCACTTTAGAAATTACAAAGTCCATGTAATGTCTGGTGACTGTATTACGATCAGGAAAATTGTCAAAAGCACTCATAAAGAGTTGCATGGGATGCAATTTCTCTTTGACGTTATGCACTGGTCCTTTGCAACAATAGTTTAGGTGTATATGAGCTACATTCCAATGAGGAGCTATATGTGGCATAACCTACAGTGTCTAGTCAGCTGAATACATGGGAAGGCTCATGCTATTTGTCAGGGAAAATTCATGTTTTCTTTCATTATGTGTATTCCACATGTGAAAGCATTTCTAGTGCATGATTTCTGCCATACAATGCCTACTTCTTGGTGCTTAATCACACTGTCTGTTCTCATGGTACACCGGTCCCTGTGATCTACTCATTGTGAGAATTTACAAGATAATTGTGTGAAGCTGCCTCTGATTAGGAGTATGTGCCTATGACTTCACGGTTTTGGGGATGAACCTGGAGAAAGGATATCACCCCAAACCCCCAAATAAAATTGCACTTCATCATCAGTGAGAGGCGGGTGTTCGAATATCACACTCCTTTTCCCCTCCCATTCCTCTCTGAATCTGTGATAGTACTGTATAACTATGACCATGTTAAACAGATGTAAAACACATGTTGCGCCTTTGTTTATTAACAGAGAATGAGGAAGATGGGGGAGGCCTTTCAATTACCAGGACAACTCCAGGGAAGTCCTGAGCTCTAGTCTTCAACTCCAGCTGAAAAGTCAAACTCCAAAAAGTACCACATGAACAACAGGTTGCAAATGTTCAGCCTGAATCCACTAATTCTGGCCTATACAGATGGCACTGAAGAAAAAGTCTTTATCCAAAGCCTAAGACAGGGATACTCTCCAATTTTGTAAAAGCTCCAGGCTATATCTTCAAGATAAATTCAAGAAAAAACCTTAAGAGGAGAGATTACCTGGTTTTCAGCATGTCACTACTGACTAAGAGTGGACATTAAAGGTGCACTTGGAGCAGACTATATCACAGCTTATTATTGTTAATATTGGCTGAAAGGCTAATGGAGAAGAAGTATAGAACATAGAGCAAATTTCCAAAATGGATTAGTGATAATTAGGTGTGGTGATTCAGTTACATCAGAACTTGTTGTGGGAGATAGATTGGCAGAGAAGAATGATGGGACATAATAGTTTTTAGATCTTCATCTACTGAAAAGTAAAACTAATTCCAAATTATCAACTTTGCGAACAGTCTATTCACCCTTCGGAAGGACATGTTTGTCACTTGCTTCGGACTAGTCAAAGTAGGGAATAGCCTGAACTGGAAAAACATTATGGGGAAAGCTGAAACCTGAGACATTCCCAACACCTTCATTGGTGCTAAAAGACGGTACACGGATCAGTATAGCAGTGTCTCCCTATACTTGTGCCCGGCTATAGGTTTATTATGTGTTTTCCTCATTTGACGGTTGGAAAAGTGATAGCATGATTAAAGTGTTGTGGTGTAGGATATCTTGACGAAGTAGAGATGTGAAGGAGGAGGGTTTGTTTTAGATTAATGTTTCTGTGGGGATATTGAGTGATGTGTTTGGGTTTTCATTGATAATGTCACTATAATTTGCATATAAACTTATATTTGAGATGTAAATTGTTGGCAGAATATGAAGCCTGAGTCTTCACTTGACCTCATCAGACATTAATAAAAGATTAGTTGTAAGAGAACAGTTTTGAGATATATGTCCCTGTGGTTGTCTTGTCCAACTGTTGTCAAGCATCTTCATGGTGACTGGTACTCTACTGTTGTGGTTGGTTACAGATATTGTGGAAGTCCTGTGTGGTTGTTGTCAAGATCTTCTCATGTTGATGTGTTGTTCAACCAGTGTAAAGTACAGTTGTTGTTGTTTATGTTCACTACAATGGCACAATTGTCAATGTGATCATTTGTCCATGTGTCTTGTGTCACTTGAAATAAGTAATGAGATCAAAAATGAGGTTGGCAATCAGAGCACAGTCAGCTGGAAGATGAGAGAACTGCTTTCATTGGTTACTGTGGCTAACTGCCAAGATCTCTCTCTCTCTCTATATATATATATATAAGGCCTTGAAGAGAAATCATCTATAAATAATTCTGTGTAGAACTTAACTTAGGTCTAATTTCTCACAGTGGGGGTACTCGATGAGCCAAAATTCTTAATGGTTTCTCTACAAGGGTTATGCGAGAATAAATATCAATACCTCTAGACAACACTTGCTGTTACTAACCTGTATCTTTTATAGAGAGATATACTTTATAGAACTTCACTCATTGGAACTTCCGTAATTCTCTATAAACCCACAAAAAACCTCACATGTTGTGGGCCCGTATCCGCGATTGAACCCCGGGAAAACCCCTAAAGGTGATCACATGTTGTGGACCCGTATCCGCGACTGGACCCTGGGAATAACCTGCTAAAGGGGATTACATATTGTGGACTAATATAGGCAATTAGAACCATGGGAACACCCCTCAAGGTAATCACATATTGAGTGTTCTATGCACTAATTGAACCCTGGGAATACCTTTTATGGGATTCACATAACGAGGTCTGACGACTCGGGATGTAAACTATGGGTATACCTTGTCTGGGACTCCTGTGGAGGATATCTATGTTTGTATTAGAATCAGGGAGTAACCTCTCGCAAAATTAAACCTATTGCTTAGAGTTTTATGATGTGGTTAATGGATCTCGTCACATAAATGTGGACAAAAGGTCCAGATGTTTAAACCCACAAGTAAATCTCGGGTGGTGGTTGTTTCATCAATGGTGGTAATATTGCATGTATCACTGTTCACAAATGTCACATTGTACAATGTAGTTGAACAAAAATGTTAATTATCTTATGGGTCAACATGTGTGCTATACCCATGATAATGTTGTGTTTCAAGATGGGCTGATGTAATAGACTGTCAAGGATGTTGTTTAATTTTGTGCATGCTGGTGGTCACTATGAGTATCAAAGGTACATGAGAACCAGAAGACACAAATTATTTTTAAATAACATAGACAGCTAATTTCAGGATAAATTTGATTTTTCTTGAGATAAATTAAGACACTTGACCCAGGGGATTAATAGGGGGCCTACTCCATTTTCTAACTTATTGGCTAGCATGGGAGAAAGGGGAATTAGTGTAATTACATTTTAATATCACTGCATCACATCATATAGTGGGTACTTAATTCCTCAGTCCCCATAACATGTTGGCAACACTGAGAGCAGAGAGTGTGAACCCTGATGGAAAACTTGGGCAACCATTAAGACACCTCACTGGCAATCTCTCTCAGTATAGTCAGTATTCGTACCGGCTAATGTCCAGTGTCGATTCGACATCTGGGTTTATTCTTCAGTTGTGTAATCTTGTCAGTAGCCCTGATCAAGCTGCTGAGAAAGTGAGCACAATTGAAATTTCCAGGAGAAACATTCTTAAGAACTCAGTCACTTGCCATTCCTGAAGTAGTGGTATTATCAAGCGTACTTGATACGTGATGGACGAGATGAAGGGAAGATTCTACCTGATGTCATGGTCAGTCACTCATGACCCGACCACAGTCTGGTGTCTATAAGACATTAGTCTATTGTTCGATGGTGTGATCTCTGGTGTACTAGGATCCACGTCACCAGGAGTGAACTCATTGAATCTCCAGGAAGGCCATCAAAATAACTGGACCCCTGGCCATTCATATGGCAATGGAGAGCGTACGCAAAGTATGTGTCTGGGAAACGGTGGATAACCAACCTGATGTCATTGGCGTATCATACGACTAGGAGCATAACGTGGACAACCTGAAAAATTTCATGAAGAGATAAAACAGGATCCGTCTCCGACGTCGGCGTCAATTCATCCTCAGTTGAGAAAATGGTGGAGATTAAAGGACGGACAAAGTTAGTGTAACTAATGTCTTTCTCCTTTTTCATTCTCAATTGGGAAGACTTTTCTGCCTGAGAGAAAATGGTAGGAATGTAGCTCAGTTCTAGACAAGAGCAAAGTCTGTGATGGAATGGACTAATAAGGATTACTGTTCTTAAACAGTTAACTCTTATATGGTAGAGATCACTGCAACTCCAGCAGTTGACACTCTATACACAACGAAAGATCACTGTTCTTAAACAGCTGACTACTTTCAAGGTAAAGATCCCTGCAATTCAGCAGTCGACTCTTTACATAATAAGAACCATGCATTCCGCAGTGGAATCTTATATTATTACTGATCTGCGAGATGTCTTCACAAGACCTGGCCAGTCCTATCCTCAAAGTCAGTAAAAAGGCTTCCAAAAATTCCAGTCAATATTGGGATCTATGAAGTTATACCCACATAATCACACCCCTTCAAATTTGGCTGTGATAATGACGAACTTCGCTATTGCTGAGAGGAAACGCCTTATATTCGCCAATAGTAAACGTTTTGCTCATGTGGGAGAGAAAGAACGGATACTCCAGCCACTCAAAAGCATTTAGCTAGAGAGTTGCTGAAGACAAGATGGAAATTCCACCTGGAATTCTAGCTTAGTGGATGTTAGTATAACTGCATCTACAAACTCAGTTGCTACGGTAGAAACAGCTTACACATGATGGACGCTGAGTGGCCAATCCACGACAAGTCTGGCGTGGGATTGCACTATTGCAACTATCTAGCAACTAAGGAGAGAAAATGCTGTCACTTCTCACAACAAATCAAAATAGAGGCCTAACGGAATGAGGAAATCTCAGCCAATAAGTGCACCTCTAAATCTATGGTAAGACTACAGAAATAAGTCAAGGAAATATAATGGGAAATTGCTACTATCTGCAAACACAAGAGGCTTATTGGAAAGGTAGACCCTGTGTCCAACGCTAACCAAATCTGCACTAGTAGATTTTAGTCTTAAGTTCTGCAGCGGCTGCTATACAGTTCACCCGGAAGTGATTGTCTTTGCTCCGGTGATGATCAAAAATTTTAACCCAGTTCCAAATGCCAAGATTACTGTTGGAGAAAGTGTTCAGTTAAATACACTCTCACAGGATTATCATTCTCCAGAGGCGAAGGGAAGAATGAAGTTCTGATAAAGATGAAAAGTTGAGAGACACATGGAATGCAACCATTCTCTTAAAACTTCATCTGGAAGTTGGTTTAATTGCAAAACCATTACTTCTCATAATTAATCTCAATGGTACTCATGCTTTGAAAGTGTGTGACTCTGAGAGATCATTTATCATGGACAGGAAAAATAGCATGGAGATTGACTGTGGAGCATTGTCAGAAATGAGTTGGAGAGCAGTTCACTGATAAGTGTGGTCATAACTCTTCATACTTCCAGTGACTAAATGGAACTTCATGCAAGACTAACTTCATGGTCTTTGCAGATGCCACCAAATTCATGACTGATGAATATTGGAGCAGATTTTTCTTAAAAAAGGAAAAGTCAATTGGTTCCATATGCACAGCTCTTGTTGGAGTAATGGGAGATGAGTAAATGATGACACCACTTAAAGGATCTGGGAACTGTGAACGCCTGACCTATCAGTCATTTTATCAATGACAGTTTTTATGGGGAGGCTATGTAGCATGATGTCTTCAGACGTTCGCATCCCCAGTCCATTTACATTTCTCAATACTTAGTAGTTAACCACAGTAAGCCGTCTTGGTACCCTAACTAAAAATAGAATCGAAGATTCTAGTTTAGGGGAAGGAAGATGAATGGTGGGGTCTCAATTTGATTGGGTAACCCTTGGGCTGGTAACGCTCCTTAATACATAATTAGCCCGCCAGTCGAAGCCTTGATTCCATCCCGTAAGAACGTGTTCAAGATGCAGTGGTAAAACTTGCCCAAAAGCATTCTTTAAGATGTGGTCATCTGCACTTCAGGTACCTAAATCATTTAATATGTTATGTGTAAACCTGATGAAGTGAGAGAGAGAGACGAATGGCCGAGTATTTTCTTGAGAAAATGTGAAAAGAAGACAGGAATTCGATTTACAGTGACTCTAAAACTGCTGCTCAAAACCTGTCATGTCTACCGCAGTGAAACATTCTTACCATGTCTATTGTCTGTCTGATTTGATGATTTGCATATGCTTATGACTGTAAACTACGCTCCATGCATATTGCAAAACCTTTGTGCGCTCTGAACATTCGTTGAGTGCCTATCATGACCATTCTTAACCAAACTGTACCTTGCTCTTGAGAGTTACCTTTGGCAGTTCTGTTTCAGAATGTGTGATGCTATATACTGCATGTAATTTCTCCCTTATAATGGCTGAGAATGTTTGAGTGAATGAGATGGTAATTATATAATTAACTTCTCATATTTGTAAAAGTAAAGACACTTATTAAATCCATGTTTGCAGGACTGCATTGCACTTTAGAAATTACAAAGTCCATGTAATGTCTGGTGACTGTATTACGATCAGGAAAATTGTCAAAAGCACTCATAAAGAGTTGCCTGGGATGCAATTTCTCTTTGACGTTATGCACTGGTCCTTTGCAACAATAGTTTAGGTTTATATGAGCTACATTCCAATGAGGAGCAATATGTGGCATAACCTACAGTGTGTAGTCAGCTGAATACATGGGAAGGCTCATGCTATTTGTCAGGGAAAATTCATGTTTTCTTTCATTATGTGTATTCCACATGTGAAAGCATTTCTAGTGCATGATTTCTGCAATACAATGCCTACTTCTTGGTGCTTAATCACACTGTCTGTTCTCATGGTACACCGGTCCCTGTGATCTACTCATTGTGAGAATTTACAAGATAATTGTGCGAAGATGCCTCTGATTAGGAGTATGTGCTTATGACTTCACGGTTTTGGGGATGAACCTGGAGAAATGATATCACCCCAAACCCCCAAATAAAATTGCACTTCATCATCAGTGAGAGGCGGGTGTTCGAATATCACACTCCTTTTCCCCTCCCATTCCTCTCTGAATCTGTGATAGTACTGTATAACTATGACCATGTTAAACAGATGTAAAACACATGTTGCGCCTTTGTTTATTAACAGAGAATGAGGAAGATGGGGGAGGCCTTTCAATTACCAGGACAACTCCAGGGAAGTCCTGAGCTCTAGTCTTCAACTCCAGCTGAAAAGTCAAACTCCAAAAAGTACCACATGAACAACAGGTTGCAAATGTTCAGCCTGAATCCACTAATTCTGGCCTATACAGATGGCACTGAAGAAAAAGTCTTTATCCAAAGCCTAAGACAGGGATACTCTCCAATTTTGTAAAAGCTCCAAGATAAATTCAAGAAGAAACCTTACCTCGTTTTCAGCATGTCACTACTGGCTAAGAGTGGACATTAAAGATGCACTTGGAGCAGACTATATCACAGCTTATTATTGTTAATATTGGCTGAAAGGCTAAGGAGAAGAAGTATAGAACTGTCAGCAACCGATGCTTCAGGCATCACGGGATACTTCTCTCGCACCACACAAAAAGATTTGTCAGTCGTACGAGAAGTATTGATTATACATTTTATTGCCACAGGCTCTTTACATTACATCAATGCACAAAAACGGTCGCTAATAAATCACACATGAATACACCACAGAATTGCCTATCACTAGTCGTTTCTAACCCTATTGCTAATTCTATCTACTGGCTAAAGAATACGCATCGACACTAAGCGATGCGCTCACTACAAAGTCTGTCTCCTGTCTGAGGTAATCTCTGCGTGCTGATTACACGGTACGCGGAGTGACCTTGTGCGTACTTCGGCTTCTGCGTGCTGCATTACTCAGCACGCTTGGAGTCGTGGTCTCTCTTGAGTCTAGTTCTCTGTATCTGTCACGCTGGCGTGATTACGCCGTGACCAGAGTGCTTACTCTCTGGTTGACACCTCCGTGTCTCATGAGAGAACTGTTTGATAGTTCCCCTTCCTATTTACCACCTACACCTACCCTGCCCTCACTTAGGGGCACTGTGTTACCTCTAATCTACTTGAGGTAGACCACTCATTCAGGGTGGTCTTCCCTGAGTCTTTGACACACACCCTCCCCTCCTGTGTTGCGTTACAAACTTTGACTCATTGGTTGTGACGCACGAGGTTTCTAAAAATTAGTGTAGCTAATTTTTGTCAAAGACTACTGACAACTTGGTTCTGGGTACCTCAATAGACTTCTACTGACTATTGTCACAATGTAGTCTCACTTTATTTGGCTACTGGTGATCGCCACAAACTTGTCTGGTTGGCGTGAGCCCTCTTCTCAATCGCAATATTATATTAATTAGAGGTTTGTCTGAACCGGACCATTGTCTTATAAGACCTGCCCTCAAATAGCAAATTAACTCACTACCCATACAAAGTTGACTTTCTTAGGGTCAACACATGAATTGCTTCATGTCCCCCATATAATATTAAACAACCCTTGCACAAGTTGTGTGCGACAGGTTTTATCTATCTCGCTTCCGCGTGTAAAGCTATCTTCCACTGTTAAGTTAGTGTTTCGTTGTCTATTGTGTCCCCTGACCCGGAGTTATCTCCCTTTTTTCTAAAAAAATGTATGTTATTTATATGTTTGTTTTCCTGGTTGTTTGCGTGTTTGGATCTAACTAATAATATACTTTACCTTCTAACATGTGTGTCTGTCTCTATTATGTATGTAAGTTAGTTTTCAAGTGCCATAATTCAGTTAAATGTGGCCACAAACAAGTGTATAAAACTAATTCGTGACTACGTTTCCGTCTTATGAGACTTAAAATACTTTTCTAAGGTCTACACTAAACTACATGTAACACATTGAAGACGGCACATTTCAACACTGAAAGCAAACGTTGACGCAGACAAATAACAAAAAGTCGCGCTGAGCGGCAGAAAAAATCCGCTAGTCGTCCTCACTCTCTCTTGTATATTTTTCCATTTTCTCTCACTTTCACACTTCTGTCACATCTTTCATCCTCCTATTCTCTCACTTTCACATTTTTGTCACACATCTTTCATTCTAATATTTTAAAAACCTTGAAGTGACACTGTACAAGTTTGGCTCAGTTTGAAAAGAGTTGAGCTTAATGACTGTGCGTAACTTACGGCACGAGTCAAGTATTTACAAAATATTTACATGGATGAAATAGGGTTGATATTTTGTACCCTGATGATGTTAAACACTATATTCTCCTGAAATACTACTACTACTTCTATAAATGTATATATTCTAATTTGTTGTACACAATTAATTTACTTTAAGGGAAGTAATCTAACTATATAAAAAAATGAAAATGAAGTGAGATGAGTTAGGTACCTTTCTGAATGGGAAATGTGAAATGTAAACAAATTATACATAATGTTTTAATGTTTAAATGAAATAAATAAAATAAATAAATAAAATAAATAAATAAAATAAAATAAACAAAATATGATTAATATTTTAACTATACATGGTGTAAATGATGTATGTTAAATGTACAATCCTTTTATCCTATACTACTTTATCCTATAAATTGTAAACTAATTTTTAATTCTAAATGATGAGGTTGTTAAAATGTTCATCAAGATGGAATGAAATCAAGTGAATTAAAATGAAATGAATGGTACTGTTCCTATCTAACTAAATGGTGCTGTTGCTATCTAATCTTTTTATCCTAGAGTTTAATGAGCTGTTAATAAATTTATAGTCCTCTCCTACTGTACTTTTATGCTAAGTAAGTGGGTAAATTAATGATTTATCTCAACTACCAAACAACAAAAAATCTATTATATTCACTAAATCTAAATCTATATTAAAGTAACTAATCTAACTATAATTTATTACTATATTAAAATCTGTTATAATACATATCACATTAACTAAATATATATACATGGTATTTATTTACCTCAGGTTAGCGGTTGCCATAATGTTTAGAAATTGCTTTCGTTGGCATAGTTTATATATATATATATACAAATGTCCTGGGTATCTTAAATACACTACACAGTCATACTTGTGTCTTATGGGTCTTCTACCACTCGCAGAGTCCGCTGGTGTCGTAGACGAGTATATTCGTGTCTGTTCTTTATGCATTGTTCTGACACTGTTCTTCCACATTAACACAGGTGATTCACCGGAACACAACTCGAGCATAGTAAGTAACGAGCTGTCTATGTACACACGGTGATCAACTTGTTCTTGGAGCAAAGTTCTTATTCTGCTGACTACGGACACATGGTAGTTCACTGTTCTTAGCACACAGTCCTAATCCTGATGTCTATGTAATACATATGATATTTTACACAGGATATTTTAAGTGTACTAACTTAACATTTCTTACACTACCTTTTCATGTGTAATATCAGGTATTTCTACCTCAGATGGTCGACTAAGGGTATCAGCAAGAATGTTATCCCTACCCTTAATATGTTCTATACTAAAAGTATAATTCTGTAATATTAATGACCACCTGTAGATGCGGTCGTTGCGATGCACCCCACTTTGTATGACCGTGATAGGAGAATTATCGGTCTGGACTACGAAGTGATTACCCGCTAGAAATCGATGCAACTTCCTCACCGAATAGATGACGCTTAGGGCTTCCAACTCTGATATGGAATATCTGGACTCAGCAGGTGTGATCTTGCGGCTCACGTAGTAAATGGGATGGAAGATGCCATCATAAAACTGGCCTAGTACTGCAGCGATGGAAATCCTGCTGGCATCTGTCCTAAGATAATAAACGAGCCTAGGATTAAGCAAGCGGAGGATTGGTACATTACTAAATAGGATTTTCAATTTTGACAATGCAGAAATTAATAATGCATCTTTGACATCTAATTTTACCGATGCTTTTAAAACATTTGAAAAAACACTTGTAATTTCAGCTAAGTTCGGTATGAACTTACTATAATAATTTACTAAACCTAAAAGGCTCCTGACCTGCTTTTTTGTTGTAGGCATGGTCAGGTTCATGATTTTAGTAATAATTCTATTGTCAGTTTTTAGTTGTCCATGTGAAATGACATGACCCAAAAAATCAATTTCTTGTAGGCCCAATTCAACTTTGCTCGGTTTGACCGTGAGACCGAAGAGTCGCAACCTATCGAAGACATGTCTGAGTTTCAGTAAGTGTGTTGTCCAGTCCTCTGTATGGACACAAATATCATCTATATATGTCACAGTTTTCATCACTCCATGTAGTAAATCTCTAGTTGAGCGTACGAAAGTGGCAGGAGCGTTACGAAGTCCGAAAGGAAGAAACCGCCACTCGTAAAGACCTAAAGGTGTTGAGAATGCAGTAAGATGGATGGATTGAGTCTGCATAGGGACCTGCCAATATCCCTTAGTAAGATCTAATTTAGAGAAGATTTTGGAGGTGGACATATCCAGAATAAGATCTTCGCAGGAAGGAATTGGTTCTGCGTCGATCTTAGTGACATTGTTGAGTTTTCTATAGTCCACACAAAGACGAATTGTGGAGTCTTTTTTCTTGACCAAGACGATTGGAAAGGAGTACTCAGATGTAGATTTTTGAATAATTCCACTAGCTTCTAAATTCAGAATTTCTTTATTTAAACTTTCTCTATAGCTAAGTGGGATAGAGTACGGCCTGCATTTGATAGGCTTAGAGTCCGAAAGAAGGATGGAGTGCTCGATTCTGTCCGTCCTACCAGGAATGTCGGAAAATATGTCCTTATACTCTGTTATTAGTTCTATTGTCTGTCGTCGTTGCTCGTCTGTCAGTCCCTGTTCTAACCGTATAGAATCTAAGGTCGCAGTCTTATCTACAATTGGAACAGGTAGTTCCATTCCGTCGTCGTCTACCTGATTCAGTACGGTGGTGGTGCTAAGAGCGTTTTCTGTAAAATCACTAAGTGTATGCATCTCGTCGGATTTGCCAGTCTCGCTAACTAGTGTAGTTGCGTTGTGTACGTCTGTCGTCTCATCCATTGGTGTGGGTGCATTGTGTTCGTCTGTCTCTAAATCTGTCTCTTGTCGTGAAAAGTAGGGTTTCAACATGTTGATATGAAATATCTTTAAGTGTCCGTTTATCGATATTTCATAATCGACATCCGAAAGTCTTTGTATCACATTGAAAGGCCCTTGCCATGAAGTTAACATGTTATTACGTTTGTCAGGTAGTAATAGCCATACATCTTGACCAGGTTCAAGACTTATGGGTCTAGCACTTTTGTCGGGATTGTGATTGAGGATATCTGCACTGTTCACTGGAGTGAGTCTATTCTTCTCCTCCCAGGCAGCTATTTCTTCATCTGTGCAGTGTCTTAGTTGGGGTAGACACCCAAGAATTAACTCAGTACAAGGGTTGTCTAGTATTGCACATGTAAAGGTACCAGAAAGGAATGGGGTGTTTATACGGACTCTTGCCAGAGGATAGGTTTCTATATTTCCTGAAAAAGTACGGCATTTTACAGAGTCACCAGTATAATAGACTACAATGGCTGGGGCATATAGAAAGAATGGAAGATGATAGGGAAACAGAACTCGCTTACACTCAGGAAATAAATGACCGTAGACCCCGAGGTGGACCAAGAAGGCGGTGGAGAGATAATACATGTACAGACCTACAAGCACTTGGAGTCAGCGACTGGCAAGAGAAGGTCCACCAGAGAGACGAATGGAGACGGATTGTATTTGCAGCAAAGAACCTCAATGGCTCGGAACGCTGAAGAAGAAGAAGAAGTTCCTTCTTTACAC
Source organism: Cepaea hortensis (assembly GCA_963921405.1). Classification (NCBI taxonomy): domain Eukaryota; kingdom Metazoa; phylum Mollusca; class Gastropoda; order Stylommatophora; family Helicidae; genus Cepaea; species Cepaea hortensis. The sequence goes on along the minus strand of OY992877.1, from coordinate 119,335,634 downwards.
CAATAATAGAGCTACCACTATCAAGCAAACATCGGCATGGCTTATCATTGACCAGTGCAGTGTGAAACATCAAATTGCCTCTGGAGGCTACAGCTGCGTTTGCATTCTCTAAGGAGGATGTTACAATGTGTCCACATGTGAGTTTGCCGTCTGCATGAAATTGTTGACATTGGTTACAATTATCAAAGTTTAAAATATCGTTTACACAACACACATCTACCGATTGGTTAAAAGGTAATTCGTTTTGGACGTCACACTCAGTCTCACTCCCACTATCAGAGGATGTATCAATCAAAATTGCATTGTTGGCCTTCATTCTTTGGCGGCCCAGGCACTTATTAGAATAATGGCCGTAGCTAGAACAGAAGAAGCATTTGACTGCACGCCTGTATGCAGTTCTCTTGTTTTGTTGTTTCTTAATGACCATCTCAAGATTTGCTGGATAGTTTGGTGATTTATCGCACATAGAATAAGTATCATGAAAAAGTTGGCAATATACACATTTTGACACTTTCTGATCTTTCTTGTCGATTCTCTGAAATGATTTTTTACTGCTACGATAGCTTTTTGGTTGGTCCTTAACAAAAGAGACTATTTCAGAGTCGATATTAGATGTTTTAAAAATATCCCTATTTGAGGAAAAATATGCTGAGCCTTTCTTCTCAAATTGTTCTATGGTTTCTATGTCAGACTGCTGTAGGAATTTAGCGAAAGGAGATGGTATTGTGGATATGACTTTATCCATGACTATTAAATTTTTAAGTTTTTCAAAGTCCTTTCCTATATTTGCTGCGTTAAGCCATCTATTTAGTACGCTTTGGACATTCGAGACATAATCGATGAAAGTCTCACTTGATTTCGGTTTTAAGTTTGAAAATTGCACTTGATACCCAGGGGCGTCAAGTAAGAAATGTTGCATTATCCTATCGTGGATGTATTGATAGTTAGATCTAAGATCAGTTGGTATAGATTCTATAACTTTAAGGGGCTCACCACTGAGGTTCTTCATGTAAATCATGGCCCACATATCAATTGGTACTTGGTGGTATTTCAGCTGATATTCTACATTTTCTGTCCAAGCTGATATGGAATCTTCTTTACAGAATGGCTTAATAATATTTTTGTATTTATTAAATTTATTCTCTTCTTGCTGACTCTTTAGTTTGTAATGGAAATGTCTAAGTGTGAGTCTACTTCCATACCTTTCATCTTTAACTGTGTCTCTGATTCAGTCTGTATTTGTTTTTCTTTCACTCTTGCCATTTCATCTATCTCTCTTTGCTTTAACTCTAGGTCTTTTTGTTTTAATTCTTTCTCCTGATCTAATTGTTTTTGCTTTAATTGTAATTCTTTTTGTTTAATCTCCTTATCATGTTCTAATTGCTTTTGTTTTGTTATTTCAGCTAGTTCTACAATCTCCTTTTGGTGTTGTCTTTCTTGTTCTGCAATCTCCTTCTGATGTTGTCTTTCTCGTGCACGTTCATCTCTCTCAGCATCTTTTGCTTCTCTAAATTTTTGATCAGCATATTGCTCTAATTCCTTTCCTGTGTATTCTAATTCTTTGCCTGCTTTTATGAAATCAACTAAAGTTGCCATGTTGTTGGGTACTTAGCTAGTCTTGACAGGCACTTAAATATTAACTTTGGTTTATTAGATATGTTAAGTTTTTAAGTCTCTGTGTATAACAATACACCCTTAGGTTGACCTCGAAAAATAGATCACAAAAACTGTACTAATAGATCACACCCTGAAAAAGAGATGCATTATTAATCATATTGCATTGAAAATAGTTTGGGTATACTCATCTTAACATTCCAGAGAATCAGGTAAAATCGTTCGGCACCTCAGGTCTAATCGTTCGGTACTTCGACAGACAGCGTGAGTTATTCTCCTACACAGCTCTTGTTACATCTAGTTTACAAGAGCATCAACAATTAACAATTTGTAAACGACATATGACTTTAGACAATTTGGTACAATCACATGCCCCCGGACACAACAATGTGGTTTAATTAATATTAAATGTCAATGTCCTGTCTTCGTTCTACCGTTTTCTGCCTTCCTAACTATGTCGTTTAATCTATGGGAGTGATGTGCAGACCGAGTCTTATTTGCATAGCAAAAGTAGTGCCATCGTGACGGTAACAAATAGAAACAATCTTCAAATAAATAAATAAATGCTTTGAAATAAATATAAAAGTAAAAATAATGTTTAAATAAATAAATATATTTAATAAATAACTGGTATAAACAAATAATATGTAATATAAGCCACAGATTTAGGCGAGCAGCCGCTTGGCGATTTGTAAACAATCCCTCGCTGAATGCAAATGGCGTAGGGCAGCTGTTTGTCAGTCGCGATACGTCATAGGCGCAGCGCTATTTTTAGATTGGAAAAATCAATACTGTCGCCGGCTCATTCTTGTGTATTGCTCCGCCGTAAATCATTTTTGACAAATATTCATAAACAAATAAGTAATTATAGAAATAAATGATACAAAACAATAATAATAATACTTACAAATCAGAAGAAAACATGTTCATAAGCACAAAATATTTTAATAAGCATAAATAAACATAACTTGGTCACGATGGGCACAGCTCGCACTTTGTTCTGTCTGCACACGCCATTGTCACTAACATAAACTAAACCCTGTGATTATCTAGCCGTAATATTATTTTCGAGCCGTGGGTGAGTGTTTTAGCTTGAACAATTGTCCAAGCCACACTTCTGACACCACTTTATCCTTGTCTGTCAGCAACCGATGCTTCAGGCATCACGGGATACTTCTCTCGCACCACACAAAAAGATTTGTCAGTCGTACGAGGGGTATTGATTATACATTTTATTGCCACAGGCTCTTTACATTACATCAATGCACAAAAACGGTCGCTAATAAATCACACATGAATACACCACAGAATTGCCTATCACTAGTCGTTTCTAACCCTATTGCTAATTCTATCTACTGGCTAAAGAATACGCATCGACGCTAAGTGATGCGCTCACTACAAAGTCTGTGCCCTGTCTGAGGAAATCTCCGCGTGCTGATTACACGGTACGCGGAGTGACCTTGTGCGTACTTCGGCTTCTGCGTGCTGCATTACTCAGCACGCTTGGAGTCGTGGTCTCTCTTGAGTCTAGTTCTCTGTATCTGTCACGCTGGCATGATTACGCCGTGACCAGAGTGCTTACTCTCTGGTTGACACCTCCGTGTCTCATGAGAGAACTGTTTGATAGTTCCCCTTCCTATTTATCACCTACACCTACCCTGCCCTCACTTAGGGGCACTGTGTTACCTCTAATCTACTTGAGGTAGACAACTCATTCAGGGTGGTCTTCCCTGAGTCTTTGACAAGAACATAGAGCAAATTCCCAAAATGGATTAGTGATAATTAGGTGTGGTGATTCAGTTACATCAGAACCTGTTGTGGGAGATAGACTGGCAGAGAAGAATGATGGGACATAATAGTTTTTAGATCTTCATCTACTGAAAAGTAAAACTAATTCCAAATTATCAACTTTGCGAACAGTCTATTCACCCTTCGGAAGGACATGTTTGTCACTTGCTTCGGACTAGTCAAAGTAGGGAATAGCCTGAACTGGAAAAACATTATGGGGAAAGCTGAAACCTGAGACATTCCCAACACCTTCATTGGTGCTAAAAGACGGTACACGGATCAGTATAGCAGTGTCTCCCTATACTTGTGCCCGGCTATAGGTTTATTATGTGTTTTCCTCATTTGACGGTTGGAAAAGTGATAGCATGATTAAAGTGTTGTGGTGTAGGATATCTTGACGAAGTAGAGATGTGAAGGAGGAGGGTTTGTTTTAGATTAATGTTTCTGTGGGGATATTGAGTGATGTGTTTGGGTTTTCATAGATAATGTCACCATAATTTGCATATAAACTTATATTTGAGATGTAAATTGTTGGCAGAATATGAAGCCTGAGTCTTCACTTGACCTCATCAGACATTAATAAAAGATTAGTTGTAAGAGAACAGTTTTGAGATATATGTCCCTGTGGTTGTCTTGTCCAACTGTTGTCAAGCATCTTCATGGTGACTGGTACTCTACTGTTGTGGTTGGTTACAGATATTGTGGAAGTCCTGTGTGGTTGTTGTCAAGATCTTCTCATGTTGATGTCTTGTTCAACCAGTGTAAAGTACAGTTGTTGTTGTTTATGTTCACTACAATGGCACAATTGTCAATGTGATCATTTGTCCAAGTGTCTTGTGTCACTTGAAATAAGTAATGAGATCAAAAATGAGGTTGGCGATCAGAGCACAGTCAGCTGGAAGATGAGAGAACTGCTTTCATTGGTTACTGTGGCTAACTGCCAAGATCTATATATATATATATATATATATATATATATATATATATATATATATATATATATATATATATATATATATATATATATATAAAAGGCCTAGAAGAGAAATCATCTATAAATAATTCTGTGTAGAACTTAACTTAGGTCTAATTTCTCACAGTGGGGGTACTCGATGAGCCAAAATTCTGAATGGTTTCTCTACAAGGGTTATGCGAGAATAAATATCAATACCTCTAGACAACACTTGCTGTTACTAACCTGTATCTTTTATAGAGAGATATACTTTATAGAACTTCACTCATTGGAACTTCCGTAATTCTCTATAAACCCACAAAAAACCTCACATGTTGTGGGCCCGTATCCGCGATTGAACCCCGGGAACACCCCTAAAGGTGATCACATGTTGTGGACCCGTATCCGCGACTGGACCCTGGGAATAACCTGCTAAAGGGGATCACATATTGTGGACTAATATAGGCAATTAGAACCATGGGAACACCCCTCAAGGTAATCACATATTGAGTGTTCTATGCACTAATTGAACCCTGGGAATACCTTTTATGGGATTCACATAACGAGGTCTGACGACTCGGGATGTAAACTATGGGTGTACCTTGTCTGGGACTCCTGTGGAGGATATCTATGTTTGTATTAGAATCAGGGAGTAACCTCTCGCAAAATTAAACCTATTGCTTAGAGTTTTATGATGTGGTTAATGGATCTCGTCACATAAATGTGGACAAAAGGTCCAGATGTTTAAACCCACAAGTAAATCTCGGGTGGTGGTTGTTTCATCAATGGTGGTAATATTGCATGTATCACTGTTCACAAATGTCACATTGTACAATGTAGTTGAACAAAAATGTTAATTATCTTATGGGTCAACATGTGTGCTATACCCATGATAATGTTGTGTTTCAAGATGGGCTGATGTAATAGACTGTCAAGGATGTTGTTTAATTTTGTGCATGCTGGTGGTCACTATGAGTATCAAAGGTACCTGAGAACCAGAAGACACAAATTATTTTTAAATAACATAGACAGCTAATTTCAGGATAAATTTGATTTTTCTTGAGATAAATTAAGACACTTGACCCAGGGGATTAATAGAGGGCCTACTCCATTTTCTAACTTATTGGCTAGCATGGGAGAAAGGGGAATTAGTGTAATTACATTTTAATATCACTGCATCACATCATATAGTGGGTACTTAATTCCTCAGTCCCCATAACATGTTGGCAACACTGAGAGCAGAGAGTGTGAACCCTGATGGAAAACTTGGGCAACCATTAAGACACCTCACTGGCAATCTCTCTCAGTATAGTCAGTATTCGTACCGGCTAATGTCCAGTGTCGATTCGACATCTGGGTTTATTCTTCAGTTGTGTAATCTTGTCAGTAGCCCTGATCAAGCTGCTGAGAAAGTGAGCACAATTGAAATTTCCAGGAGAAACATTCTTAAGAACTCAGTCACTTGCCATTCCTGAAGTAGTGGTATTATTAAGCGTACTTGATACGTGATGGACGAGATGAAGGGAAGATTCTACCTGATGTCATGGTCAGTCACTCATGACCCGACCACAGTCTGGTGTCTATAAGACATTAGTCTATTGTTCGATGGTGTGATCTCTGGTGTACTAGGATCCACGTCACCAGGAGTGAACTCATTGAATCTCCAGGAAGGCCATCAAAATAACTGGACCCCTGGCCATTCATATGGCAATGGAGAGCGTACGCAAAGTATGTGTCTGGGAAACGATGGATAACCAACCTGATGTCATTGGCGTATCATACGACTAGGAGCATAACGTGGACAACCTGAAAAATTTCATGAAGAGATAAAACAGGATCCGTCTCCGACGTCGGCGTCAATTCATTCTCAGTTGAGAAAATGGTGGAGATTAAAGGACGGACAAAGTTAGTGTAACTAATGTCTTTCTCCTTTTTCATTCTCAATTGGGAAGACTTTTCTGCCTGAGAGAAAATGGTAGGAATGTAGCTCAGTTCTAGACAAGAGCAAAGTCTGTGATGGAATGGACTAATAAGAATTACTGTTCTTAAACAGTTAACTCTTATATGGTAGAGATCACTGCAACTCCAGCAGTTGACATTCTATACACAACGAAAGATCACTGTTCTTAAACAGCTGACTACTTTCAAGGTAAAGATCCCTGCAATTCAGCAGTCGACTCTTTACATAATAAGAACCATGCATTCCGCAGTGGAATCTTATATTATTACTTATCTGCGAGATGTCTTCACAAGACCTGGCCAGTCCTATCCTCAAAGTCAGTAAAAAGGCTTCCAAAAATTCCAGTCAATATTGGGATCTATGAAGTTATACCCACATAATCACACCCCTTCAAAGGTGGCTGTGATAATGACGAACTTCTCTATTGCTGAGAGGAAACGCCTTATATTCGCCAATAGTAAACGTTTTGCTCATGTGGGAGAGAAAGAACGGATACTCCAGCCACTCAAAAGCATTTAGCTAGAGAGTTGCTGAAGACAAGATGGAAATTCCACCTGGAATTCTAGCTTAGTGGATGTTAGTATAACTGCATCTACAAACTCAGTTGCTACGGTAGAAACAGCTTACACATGATGGACGCTGAGTGGCCAATCCACGACAAGTCTGGCGTGGGATTGCACTATTGCAACTATCTAGCAACTAAGGAGAGAAAATGCTGTCACTTCTCACAACAAATCAAAATAGAGGCCTAACGGAATGAGGAAATCTCAGCCAATAAGTGCACCTCTAAATCTATGGTAAGACTACAGAAATAAGTCAAGGAAATATAATGGGAAATTGCTACTATCTGCAAACACAAGAGGCTTATTGGAAAGGTAGACCCTGTGTCCAACGCTAACCAAATCTGCACTAGTAGATTTTAGTCTTAAGTTCTGCAGCGGCTGCTATACAGTTCACCCGGAAGTGATTGTCTTTGCTCCGGTGATGATCAAAAATTTTAACCCAGTTCCAAATGCCAAGATTACTGTTGGAGAAAGTGTTCAGTTAAATACACTCTCACAGGATTATCATTCTCCAGAGGCGAAGGGAAGAATGAAGTTCTGATAAAGATGAAAAGTTGAGAGACACATGGAATGCAACCATTCTCTTAAAACTTCATCTGGAAGTTGGTTTAATTGCAAAACCATTACTTCTCATAATTAATCTCAATGGTACTCATGCTTTGAAAGTGTGTGACTCTGAGAGATCATTTATCATGGACAGGAAAAATAGCATGGAGATTGACTGTGGAGCATTGTCAGAAATGAGTTGGAGAGCAGTTCACTGATAAGTGTGGTCATAACTCTTCATACTTCCAGTGACTAAATGGAACTTCATGCAAGACTAACTTCATGGTCTTTGCAGATGCCACCAAATTCATGACTGATGAATATTGGAGCAGATTTTTCTTAAAAAAGGAAAAGTCAATTGGTTCCATATGCACAGCTCTTGTTGGAGTAATGGGAGATGAGTAAATGATGACACCACTTAAAGGATCTGGGAACTGTGAACGCCTGACCTATCAGTCATTTTATCAATGACAGTTTTTATGGGGAGGCTATGTAGCATGATGTCTTCAGACGTTCGCATCCCCAGTCCATTTACATTTCTCAATACTTAGTAGTTAACCACAGTAAGCCGTCTTGGTACCCTAACTAAAAATAGAATCGAAGATTCTAGTTTAGGGGAAGGAAGATGAATGGTGGGGTCTCAATTTGATTGGGTAACCCTTGGGCTGGTAACGCTCCTTAATACATAATTAGCCCGCCAGTCGAAGCCTTGATTCCATCCCGTAAGAACGTGTTCAAGATGCAGTGGTAAAACTTGCCCAAAAGCATTCTTTAAGATGTGGTCATCTGCACTTCAGGTACCTAAATCATTTAATATGTTATGTGTAAACCTGATGAAGTGAGAGAGAGAGACGAATGGCCGAGTATTTTCTTGAGAAAATGTGAAAAGAAGACAGGAATTCGATTTACAGTGACTCTAAAACTGCTGCTCAAAACCTGTCATGTCTACCGCAGTGAAACATTCTTACCATGTCTATTGTCTGTCTGATTTGATGATTTGCATATGCTTATGACTGTAAACTACGCTCCATGCATATTGCAAAACCTTTGTGCGCTCTGAACATTCGTTGAGTGCCTATCATGACCATTCTTAACCAAACTGTACCTTGCTCTTGAGAGTTACCTTTGGCAGTTCTGTTTCAGAATGTGTGATGCTATATACTGCATGTAATTTCTCCCTTATAATGGCTGAGAATGTTTGAGTGAATGAGATGGTAATTATATAATTAACTTCTCATATTTGTAAAAGTAAAGACACTTATTAAATCCATGTTTGCAAGACTGCATTGCACTTTAGAAATTACAAAGTCCATGTAATGTCTGGTGACTGTATTACGATCAGGAAAATTGTCAAAAGCACTCATAAAGAGTTGCCTGGGATGCAATTTCTCTTTGACGTTATGCACTGGTCCATTGCAACAATAGTTTAGGTTTATATGAGCTACATTCCAATGAGGAGCAATATGTGGCATAACCTACAGTGTCTAGTCAGCTGAATACATGGGAAGGCTCATGCTATTTGTCAGGGAAAATTCATGTTTTCTTTCATTATGTGTATTCCACATGTGAAAGCATTTCTAGTGCATGATTTCTGCCATACAATGCCTACTTCTTGGTGCTTAATCACACTGTCTGTTCTCATGGTACACCGGTCCCTGTGATCTACTCATTGTGAGAATTTACAAGATAATTGTGTGAAGCTGCCTCTGATTAGGAGTATGTGCCTATGACTTCACGGTTTTGGGGATGAACCTGGAGAAAGGATATCACCCCAAACCCCCAAATAAAATTGCACTTCATCATCAGTGAGAGGCGGGTGTTCGAATATCACACTCCTTTTCCCCTCCCATTCCTCTCTGAATCTGTGATAGTACTGTATAACTATGACCATGTTAAACAGATGTAAAACACATGTTGCGCCTTTGTTTATTAACAGAGAATGAGGAAGATGGGGGAGGCCTTTCAATTACCAGGACAACTCCAGGGAAGTCCTGAGCTCTAGTCTTCAACTCCAGCTGAAAAGTCAAACTCCAAAAAGTACCACATGAACAACAGGTTGCAAATGTTCAGCCTGAATCCACTAATTCTGGCCTATACAGATGGCACTGAAGAAAAAGTCTTTATCCAAAGCCTAAGACAGGGATACTCTCCAATTTTGTAAAAGCTCCAGGCTATATCTTCAAGATAAATTCAAGAAGAAATCTTAAGAGGAGAGATTACCTGGTTTTCAGCATGTCACTACTGGCTAAGAGTGGACATTAAAGGTGCACTTGGAGCAGACTATATCACAGCTTATTATTATTAATATTGGCTGAAAGGCTAATGGAGAAGAAGTATAGAACATAGAGCAAATTCCCAAAATGGATTAGTGATAATTAGGTGTGGTGATTCAGTTACATCAGAACTTGTTGTGGGAGATAGACTGGCAGAGAAGAATGATGGGACATAATAGTTTTTAGATCTTCATCTACTGAAAAGTAAAACTAATCCCAAATTATCAACTTTGCGAACAGTCTATTCACCCTTCGGAAGGACATGTTTGTCACTTGCTTCGGACTAGTCAAAGTAGGGAATAGCCTGAACTGGAAAAACATTATGGGGAAAGCTGAAACCTGAGACATTCCCAACACCTTCATTGGTGCTAAAAGACGGTACACGGATCAATATAGCAGTGTCTCCCTATACTTGTGCCCGGCTATAGGTTTATTATGTGTTTTCCTCATTTGACGGTTGGAAAAGTGATAGCATGATTAAAGTGTTGTGGTGTAGGATATCTTGACGAAGTAGAGATGTGAAGGAGGAGGGTTTGTTTTAGATTAATGTTTCTGTGGGGATATTGAGTGATGTGTTTGGGTTTTCATAGATAATGTCACCATAATTTGCATATAAACTTATATTTGAGATGTAAATTGTTGGCAGAATATGAAGCCTGGGTCTTCACTTGACCTCATCAGACATTAATAAAAGATTAGTTGTAAGAGAACAGTTTTGAGATATATGTCCCTGTGGTTGTCTTGTCCAACTGTTGTCAAGCATCTTCATGGTGACTGGTACTCTACTGTTGTGGTTGGTTACAGATATTGTGGAAGTCCTGTGTGGTTGTTGTCAAGATCTTCTCATGTTGATGTCTTGTTCAACCAGTGTAAAGTACAGTTGTTGTTGTTTATGTTCACTACAATGGTACAATTGTCAATGTGATCATTTGTCCAAGTGTCTTGTGTCACTTGAAATAAGTAATGAGATCAAAAATGAGGTTGGCGATCAGAGCACAGTCAGCTGGAAGATGAGAGAACTGCTTTCATTGGTTACTGTGGCTAACTGCCAAGATCTCTCTCTCTCTCTCTCTCTCTATATATATATATATATATATATATATATATATATATATATATATATATAAGGCCTAGAAGAGAAATCATCTATAAATAATTCTGTGTAGAACTTAACTTAGGTCTAATTTCTCACAGTGGGGGTACTCGATGAGCCAAAATTCTTAATGGTTTTTCTACAAGGGTTATGCGAGAATAAATATTAATACCTCTAGACAACACTTGCTGTTACTAACCTGTATCTTTTATAGAGAGATATACTTTATAGAACTTCACTCATTGGAACTTCCGTAATTCTCTATAAATCCACAAAAAACCTCACAGAGTGGTCGGAGTAAAGGCTGGGGATATTAACTATAGTAACATACCTGTCTAAGCCCCGGGGGTCTTGTTACACATACATACATACATACATACATACATACATACATACATACATACATACATACATACATACATACATACATACATACATACATACATACATACATACATACATACATACATACATACATACATACATACATACATACATACATACATACATACATACATACATACATACATACATACATACATACATACATACATACATACATACATACATACATACATACATACATACATACATACATACATACATACATACATACATACATACATACATACATACATACATACATACATACATACATACATACATACATACATACATACATACATACATACATACATACATACATACATACATACATACATACATACATACATACATACATACATACATACATACATACATACATACATACATACATACATACATACAGACAGACAGACAGACAGACAGACAGACAGACAGACAGACAGACAGACAGACAGACAGACAGACAGACAGACAGACAGACAGACAGACAGACAGACAGACAGACAGACAGACAGACAGACAGACAGACAGACAGACAGACAGACAGACAGACAGACAGACAGACAGACAGACAGACAGACAGACAGACAGACAGACAGACAGACAGACAGACAGACAGACAGACAGACAGACAGACAGACAGACAGACAGACAGACAGACAGACAGACAGACAGACAGACAGACAGACAGACAGACAGACAGACAGACAGACATCCACCCACCCACCCACCCACACACACACACACACACATACACACACACACACACACACATACATACATACATACATACATACATACATACATACATACATACATACATATATACATACATACATACATACATACATACATACATACATACATACATACATACATACATACATACATACATACATACATACATAGGCATCGATACTGACTCTTTCCAGTCATGGGGTAATTCTTCTGTGCTCCGGATTTTTATTATTAGTTCGTATAGCTCTTTAGATAGCTTTAGATTTAGATTTTTAGGGAGTCTCTGTGGCGAAGTGGTCAAGCCGTTTGAATCGTACTACTTACATATATCTACTTCTTCAGCGTTCCGAGCCATTGAGATTCTTTGCTGCAGATACAATCCGTCTCCATTCGTCTCTCTGGGTGACCTTCTCTTGCCAGTCGTTGATTCCAAGTGCTTGTAGGTATGTATATATATTATCTCTCCACCGTCTTCTTGGTCTATCTCGGGGTCTACGGTCATTTATTTCCTGAGTGTAAGCGAGATTTGTTTCCCTATTGTCTTCCATTCTTTCTATTGTAGTCTATTAGCCTTCATGATACCAGTGATTAGCGGGGACTTAAACAGAAAATAAATGTCTTTGTTACTTCTTCTTTTCCACTCTCCACTTTGTGTATCCCTAATGGGTCCAAAGATGCGTCTTAAAACTTTGTTTTCAAAGGTTTGTAACAAGGCTTCGTCTCCTCTCGTTGTACTCCAGGTTTCAAAGCCATACAGCACAACTGGTCTGATCTGTGTTTTGTATATTGTGATTTTGGTGTTACGAGATAGCGCATTTGATTTTAGTAAATGTTGTATTGCGTAGTATATCTTATTTCCAGAATTGATTCTTGTTTGTATTTCTTCCCTTATGATGTTGGAGCAGTTGAAGATTGTACCCAGGTATTTGTATGTGTCCGTTCATTTAATGGTCATATTATCTACTTGTATGTGGCCAGAGTTTTTAGCCCTTCCTTCTTTTGAAATTACCATATATTCTGTCTTATCTTGGTTGATAACCAGCCCCATCTGTTGCGCTTTTTCCTTTAAGTGAGTCAATATTTCCAATGTCTTTTGTTCATTTCCCCCTATAATATCTATATCATCTGCATGACCAAGCAGTCTGGGTGTTCCTCCGATATCACATTCCTCCTTTATCTTCCTTACAACTTTATCTAGAGCCAGATTGAAGAGTAGCGGCGATAGTGCATCACCTTGTTTCAAGCCCGATGTTATTTGGAAAGGGTCTGATTTCCTGCCTTTATATGTTACTATATTATAAGTATCTTCCATGCATAGTCTGGTCATGTTGATTAACTTCCTTGGTATTCCAAATTCCTGCATAGTATTCCATAGACTATTCATATGGACACTATCATAAGCTTTTTTTAAATCCACAAAAATGTTATGGAGATCCCTTTTATATTCCCAATTTTTTCTCGGCTATTTGTCGTAAGATAAATATCTGATCTATTGTTGATCTGTTTTGTCTGAAACCCGCCTGGTAATCACCTAATATATCTTCTGAATATGGTTTTATTCTATTTAGTAATACTGCGAATAGTATCTTATAGCTTGTGGACAGTAGTGATATTCCTCTATAATTTTCACATTGGAACTTGTCTCCTTTCTTAAAGATAGCATCAATAATGACTCTTTCCAGTCATGGGGTAATTCTTCTGTCCTCCAGATTTTTATTATTATTTCGTATAGTTCTTTAGATAGCTTTAGATTTAGATTTTAAGGAGTCTCTGTGGCGAAGTGGTCAAGCCGTTTGACTCGTGGTCCGAAGGTTGTGGGTTCGATTCCGGGCCGCGTCCTTCGGTTTACGAGTTAAATGTTTCCGAGACTCCTGTGGGTCGTCGCTAAAAGCTACGGAGTTCGTGCTTAGTGCGACGCTTTCCGTGATGCGGAAAGAGACCGAGCCATATGGGATAAAACCCGGTGCAATGAAGTCGACCCTGTCGACTTTTAAGCGACTTTTTTTTATAGCTTTGTAATGCATGGCCACCTGCCTTTATAAATTCAGCAGCAATTCCATCAGCCCCTGTTGCCTTATTGATTTTAAGTCGTGTGATTACATATAGGATTTCTTCAATTGCAGGTTCTTCAATTTGTGGTTCACACGTTAGAACCTCTTCCTGTGGGAAAGTGTTACTTGGAGCTTCACAATTTAGTAATTCAACAAAATATTCTTTCCATGTGCTGCACATTTCCTCATTGGTATTTATCATATTCCCATTTTTTTCTTTTAAACCATATGTATTGTGTTGGTGCCCTCGTTTCATTGACTTCAGTTCTTTAAAAAACTTTCTGGATTCGTTTTTCTGGTGATTAATTTCCATATCTTTGATTATATTACTCATATATTCTCGCTTCTGCTGTTGAACTATTTTTGTGGCCTCTTTACATTCATTTCTATATTGCTCTTCCTTTTGGATGTTGTTGATATCGTTTAACCATAAATGTCTGGCATTCTTTTTCCTAATAACTGCTTCTTAACATTTTTGATTGAACCATCTGTTCTTTCTATGCGTCATTAACACACCCAGACATTCTTCTGCGGTAGTTTGAATTATATTCTTGATGTTCAACCAAGTTTGGTCAACGCTTTCCTCCAAAGGGTTTTGCAGAGTTTCAAGTTTACATTTTATTTCATCTGTAATTTCTTGTAGTTTTTCTCTGTTATATGTTGGGTGTAGTCTTTGTAATTTAGTATAGAAATCTCTCTTAAGTTTTATTTTAAATTTTGCTCCAACGAGGAAGTGGTCGCTGTGGCACTCAGCTCCTCTATAACTTCTAACTTGTTGTATGTTTGATGCATTTCTGTTGTTAATTAAAATGTGATATAACAGGAGAACAGATTGACTGGCTCGGCAAAACTTGGTGGATTATTTATGAATGACAAGGCAGACGTGGTTGCGGCTTTGTGGGAGCACGTGTACACATTTCGGAGGAGCAAATGGATCACCATGGTCTTGCAAGAATGAGGCAGCGAGGAGTGACGAGGGGATCAGGCCGACGCTCGACGCTCAGATGAAAGGCGAGACAGACATATAATCAGATTGCTAATGGAACTATTGGTGTTGGAACTCTTTGCTGGCTTCTGAGGATGGGGACGGAGCGCTTATGGGAATGGTCCGAATGAGGTACTCCACCAAGTTTTGCCGAGCCAGCCAATATGTCCGCCTGTTCATTCCCCAGCACACCGGCATGCCCCGGAGAAAAAATCCAGGTGATGCCTGCTACCCGTGACCTCCGAAGCGAAGCAAGCCACTCTGCACGAAGCCTGCCTGTCCTCACCCTACTCAGCATGCTTTCTGAGTCAGTTACAATCACAATGTGTGTATGTATCGTGTTCTCTATCCATCGGAAAGCTGCACTGACCGCCTCCACCTCCATTCTTAAGCTAGATGTTGTGGTATCATATGCCAGGCTCTCCTGCATCAAACGTCGACCATTAGCTTTTGCTAAGAATCCCCAGGCACTTCTCCTACCTCTCAACACCGAACCATCCATATGAAGATGGAAACGGTAACGATAGTTCTCTTGCACATTTGGTTGCATTTGGATATTTGATTTCGGTTTCCTCACAAAGCCATGCCATCGCTCCTTTTATATTAAAGAAAGTTTTAATTGACTCATGATTTTGCATTTCTGCGAGTTCTTGATACTGTATATTTGAAATATCAGACAAATCCACTAACATTGGCTGCATTATCCATGTTGGGAAATCAATTTGTTTCAAATCAGAAAATCTTTCTTTTAAATCAGCGGATAAAATTTTCAGATGATCGAAAATAATATATATAGCGGTATCAGTCACTTCACATTTTTGGAGCCAATGAAACTTTACAAAATTTTTGTTGTAAATATACGTCTGACATAATTCAATAAAGGTAATGAAACCAAATATATTCACTTTTGCATCGACAAGAGTTTTATTTGTTCCTTGAAGTTGTTTAATTAATATATTTAGTTGTTCAAAGATAAGGGCTAAATAACTCACAAATGCCTTACCGTTAACAGATTTTTCATTTCAGGTGTGTCGCTTAAAAAATCACTAAGAGTATCAAATAGTTCTATAAATCTTTTCAAGCAGTTCCCTTTCGAGAGCCATCTTACTTCAGTGTGAAGCATGTCTCACATGGTCTTCATTTTGTTCTTCACAAAATAACTTGAAGAGTCATTCACATTTGGCACTAGCTTTAACGGCATTAATACACTTTATAACTAAATTTCGTACTTCATTTTTTTTCCATATCCTTTACAGGACATCGCTGTCAACGCCAGCATCTTTCAGCTGTATGTTGATTTTTTGGCAAGATTACGCTCAGTAGTTTGCCATTGCTTTCTGAGCGGCCGGTTCAGATACCCCGTAAGTTACCGATGCTATTCGAACCACCGCTGATTCTCACCGTCATCCCGTTACCCATGAGAGTATACGAGATTACGGAGAAAAGTCATAACCTCTAAGCCACGAAGCCGGCAGTACTTCATTTAGAACAGGCGAAATATTATTAGCTACCAGGTTTTCCCTGTGAATAACACAATGTACAAGAAGCATTTCTGGATTCTCATCTTTCATCAATTTTAAGCAACCATTTTTCTTCCCCATCATATTAGGAGCACCATCTGCAGCACAAGATGTTATATTTTTCATTGGTACATTATTGGACAATGAGCAGTCATTGGTATATTATTTGGTATATTATTGGACAATGAGCAGTCAAGCTGAAAAACATCTGATTGCTGTAGAAATTTGGTTTCTGAGAAGCTTGCATGGACAGACAGAAAAACCAATGACCAAGTACTACATGAAACAAATGAAAATCGTAAATTGATTAGAGAAATTAGACGTAGACAGTCACAATTTTTTGAACATGTTATGAGAAGGAATGAATTGGAGAACTTGGTGACAACTGGCAAGATGGAGGGGAACAGACCAGGGGGAAGACCGAGAAGTAAATACCTGGATGACTTGGCCACATAGCATGGTCGAGACAGGAACAATTAGCTGATCCACGACTCTGGTAATCGAGTAAAATGGCAAGTCATGACTGCCCACGCTTTCCGGCATGGCACATGATGGATGGATATTAGTGACATCTAAGTTATTTTTAAGCTTACTATATATATCTTTGGAGGTAGTGGTGCTTTCTAATGATTTACAGAACATCAATTCTTCAGCAAAATCACCTTTATCAATACATCTTATGTTAGTTTAAAGTACGGCCTCACTGTCTCTCAAAGTTGATTCATCCATTTGCATCGAGAATTTTCTTGTTATCAGCTTTTCAACAAGTTGTATTTCAATATCCTCACTCATTCCGTCTATTCTTCTGCTAACAGTATTGTTCTTTGTGGCATAGCTTTAAAGTCTTTGTCATCTTTTTCCAGAACCGTTTTAAGAAATGTTGATATTGATGGTTTGATTAAATTCTCACCTATAGTATGATTTAGCAATGAGTAATGAAATGTGATAACTATCCTCAAGATTACGATTGATAGTTGCATTATGAGCAGTAAATAGAGACTTTAATGTTACTCTTTTTTCAAAAATGTTCTTTAAAGTTTGAATGTAATTCAAATCTGAATTAATATAAGCATTATGTTTCGCCTTCAAATGTGCCTCAAGATTACCTCGTTTCATTGATTTGTTGGTCAAGCATTCTTTGGCTTAAAAGACAAAAAGGTGGCCGTTCATCGTGGACAGCAGGTATGAAACCAAATTTTAAATATTCCTCCGAATACTGACAAATTGTTGTCTTGCTTGCACCACTCATTTCACTATGGGCTGAAATAAATAAATAAATATACGATCAATTGAGATCTCGGCACCATTCAGAACAAAGGCTTAGTGCCAGCCCAGTATAACCAGTAGTTCGCCTCTAACGGTTATAAATGAAATCACGGCTACTAACATGGCGGACAGATCTGACTTATACTGGACGTTTACCCAGTTCGAGTAGGACTGAGAGTGGTCATACGGTTGACTTAAACTCTGGACGAGTCCATTTTCGAATTGCTCCCCTTAACAATCGAATTGCCCCCCTGAACAATCGAATTGCCCCCCTGTGGGGCGTGGGCCCCACGCTGGGAAACACTGGTCTAAACGAAATGTGTAGGGAACATAACATGAAAATTAACACAAGTAAATCAGAGGTACTGACTATAACAAAAGAAAAAAAAGCAAAAACGATTTACCTAAACGAACATCCCTAGGAAGTATAATATCATCAAATGGCAAATCAGAAGACGAGATCGAAAATAGATGCAACAAGGTAAACCAACTCATTGGACAAATGGCATCAATACTAAAGAACAAAAATGTATCAATAACTACTAAGAAAGCACTTTACAACACAATCTTCCTACCAACTCTATGTTACCAATGCCAAACCTGGACAATGACAGAAAAAGAGAAAAGAAAAATCACAACAACAGAAATGGGATTCCTGAGAAGAATACTCAATGTATCAAGAATAGATAAGATCAGAAATGAAAAAATCAGGACTAAAGTGGGGGTTACAGCTGCACTAGATTTTATTAGAAAGCAGCAAGTCAAATGATTTGGCCATGCAAGTAGGTTACCAACTAACAGTATACCACAATAAGCAATGATGTACAGACCAGAGGGAAACAGAGGAAGAGGCCGACCACGTAAACTATGGACGCAGGGAATAACAGAGTCTATGGAAATATCGATACATGAAGCCCATAAGCGGGCACTCTCCCACTGTTTATACTTCACCTCGACATCGCAAGGAATAAGAGGAACTTGATGAGATTATATATATATATATATATATATATATATATATATATATATATATATATATATATATATATATATATATATATATATATATATATATTATAACAAAGAGAATAAGTTTCTTTATGTATGCATTAATGTATAAAGTAATTAATAATGAGTTTCCTATGAGTGTATTAATATGTGACATACATATGATGTGAAGTTATGCAGCCATTTATCCTGGAGAAAGGAAGTATTACCAGGCTGTTTAATAGTGTCATTCTTGTTGATAACCAAGCAAGTAATCAAGGCGACTGGGCCTTTAAATCACGAGAATGATTCACCTGCACAGAGCAGGATTGAAGAAGACATATCTTGCCAATATGAGAGGTGAATTCATACATCAGATCTTGTGTGGGAGTCGGAGTCACATCCAATTTGTAGAGTGATGGCAACCAACAGGGCAAAATCTGGCTAGCCCGTCCCTATAATATAATCCTTTCCCCTTTTCTCTTTTATTTCTCTCTCTCTTTCTCTCTCTTCTCCCCCACCCGCACCTCCATTTACTGTGAGTATGGACATATGTTTTGGTCCATGTTTTTAACATGGGATGGTGGTATTTTGGCTTACAAAGGGTATATTCCTGAAATGAGAATGGCATCCTCCGGAGGGTCAAAATCTTCAATGAAGGAAGACGGAATTTGCCTTTTGACTGCAGGAAAAGAGAATTACCATTGAACATCATTGACCACGCCGATTTCAGAGCAACCCCAGCCTTATGGATTCAGTTAAGTACTCTATTGATACCCCCTAAAATAGAAATGTCTAACAACTCTAGTAACTTGATTTCTATCCATCCATCCATCATGTGCCATGCCGGTAAGCGTGGGCGGTCATGTTCTGCCATCTCACTCGATCAACAGAGTCGTGGATCAGTTCCGTGTTTCTGTCTCGACCATGCCACAAGGCCAAGCCATCCAGATACTTGTTTCTAGGTCTTCCCCTTGGTCTGTTCCCCTCGATCTTACCAGTTGTCACCAAGTTCTCCAAATCATTTCTTCTCATAACATGCCCAAAAAATTGTGACTGTCTACGTCTAATGTCTCTGATCAGTTTACGATCTTCATTTGTTTCTTGAAGGACTTGTTCATTGGTCTTTCTGGCTGTCCATGGTATTCTTTGCATTTTCCTCAGAAACCACATTTCTACAGCCATCAGATGTTTTTCAGCCTGGCTGCTCATTGTCCAAGCTTCACATCCATATAAAAGTACAGGTTCTATGTAGCATCTCAACACTCTTTTTCTCGTTTCAATTGACATCTTTTTATTGGTCAGTATGTTTTTCATCTTGCTAAAGGCTACTTTTGCCATGGCAATTCTTGTTCTAATCTCTTCAAGGCATCTCCCATCAGATGTTATTACTGTTCAGAGATAATTGTACCTGCTCACTTGTTGAAGAATATTCCCATTTACTTGTATATTACATTGTGGTATTTCGTCCTTCCTAGTGACGACCATAATCTGTGTCTTTTTACAATTTAATTCTAACCCTAGTTGTTCACTGTGTGTAACAATCGCATCTACTAAATGTTGCAGGTCCTGTTCATTGTCTGCAATCAAGACTGTATCATCTGCATATCTAATGTTATTGATGCATCGTCCCCCAATGTTGATTCCTTCCATATCTTCAATATTTCTGAAAATACTTTCACTGTACAGGGAAAACAGATCTGGAGACATTACACATCCCTGTCTCACACCCCTTTTAATAGGCTGATATTGGCTTACTTCATTATCAACTCTTATGGCAGCTTGTTGTTTCCAATATATGTTTTTTACAAGTCTAAGATCTTTTCCATCAATTTGTAGATCTTCAAGCTTCCTTATCATGTTGACATGTCTCACTTTATCAAAAGCCTTTGTGTAGTCAATAAAGCAAAGGTGTAGATCTTTGTTTACTTCTATAGAACGTTCGATTATGTTTCTCAGTATATACACAGCATTTACTGTACCCTTGCCTTCCACAAACCCACATTGTTCTTCTCCTATTTCAGGTTGTATTTTCCTCCTAACTCTTTGCATGATAATTCTTAGCAAAATCTTCGTGATGTGACTCATTATACTAATTGTTCGATGTTGATCACATTCCAAGGCTCCTGTTTTCTTTGGGATTGCAATAAATACAGAATTACATAACTCATGAGGTATATTTCCAGTATCATATATTGTTTTAAGCAGACTGGTAACTTTATCTATTCCATATTCTTCTAAAGCATTAATCATTTCTGTTCTATGGATCCCGGTATATTGCAATCAAGAACATTTTAGTCTAGTCTTTGTGGTGAACTCAAGAACATTCTTAGTCTAGCTTTTGTGATGAACTTAAGGACATTCTTAGTCTATGTTTTGCGGTGATCACAAGATCATTTTAAATTAGCAGTTATTGTGATATAAGAGACATTTGCGTGACTCACTGGTGGTGAAAACACACTGATAATTTAATTAATCACTTGTGAGGAAACAAACATTTTATGTAATTAACGTGATTATTAGTTAAATTATTATGTCTTTTTTGTGTTTTTGAGTTGTGTATATTTTAATATGTCACTCGAGCATACATACTCCCCCCCCCCCCTTTCCGTGTTTTCCAATTATAATGTATAATTTATAGCAAGGAGTTGTTCTCTTTTCTTGTCGGATTGTGTAAGGTTTTGTTATGTTAAATGTGATATTGCATTACATTTAAATGTTGAAATTAATAAATAAAAATATTTATTTTTAAAATAAAAATTATGTTAAATGTGATTTAACATTAACCTGGAGAGCGGTATGTGGCAGGAAGACTACACGTGTTTTAGATTTCTCAGAGTGAGTTTTCTCCTCACGGAAATGCGGTGACTTTCCTGGCTCTCCTGACATTCTATGAAAAAAAACCTTTCTTTATATCTATTAGAACCTTACCTCATGACCTGTCTCCACATCTAGGGAGTCTTACAAACCATTTCTGATTTTCCGTAATAGTCGGTCTTAACTAATAATGATATATATCTTCCCTGCTAAATCCACTTTACCACACTACTCTTATATTGAAGTTTATATTGATCGTTTTGAAAAGTTAAATACAATTTGTATGTATTATTCACTTTTAAAGGATTTTATTTTCATTTTCGTCCCAAGCTCGCAGTGAAATCACGTTACTGTATTAAGAGATTTATGTTATCCTTCTATTCGGTTATCCGTCCCAGCCCTAGTCCGGACGGTGACGGTTAATCTACGTTTTACTGTATATTTCCGTCGCTTGTCAGATAAAACTTGTCAGTGGTCGCTAATATAGATCCGGCTTGCATCTGAGTGTTTCTGACTCTAAAAACCTCAGGTCAATTTCCCTGTTGTCTGCGGTTTAATGCTTTTCTCTCTCTCTCTCCCACCCCGCCCCCTTTCCTGCCATACTCCCTGTGGCAGCCAGATATTGATCTTACCTAGTAAGCAGTTGTGCCCCCTTTCATTTGTCACCACCGTAACCCATAATTGAATCAATATTTCGGTACAACCCTTGAATTAAATCTTAGTCATTCTAGACCTAAGTCGCCCATTAAAAAATGAAAACAAATAAAAATTAAAGGACACTTTTACACGTCTTAAGGAGGATTGAACATATGGTGCTAGACTGATATGTTTCATAGACCAATTTGCACTCTGTGGGTGATATAGTTAGTATTACGTGTGTCGTCTTTACTTCCAAAGACCATTGGTACTCATTTTAGCTGGGCCAAACTGTGAGCCTAGGTCATTTTTAAAAATCCATCCCGATGTGGATTTAAACTCATGGCACGTATACACCGATATAGGTGGGAAAGTCCACATCTGACTCTGTCGATTCCCAATTGGTAACTTTGAAAAATATTCTTCTTTTTCTTCTCCTCCTCCTCATCCTCCTCCTCCTCCTCCTCCTCCTCCTTCTTCTTCTTCTTCTTCTTCTTCTTCTTCTTCTTCTTCTTCTTCTTCTTCTTCTTCTTCTTCTTCTTCTACTACTACTACTACGACTACTACTACTACTACTACTACTACTACTACTACTACTACTACTACTACTACTACTACTACTACTACTACTACTACTACTACTACTACTACTACTACTACTACTACTACTACTACTTCTACTACTGCTACTTCTTCTTCTTCTTCTTCTTCTTCTTCTTCTTCTTCTACTACTACTACTACTACTACTGACCATGCTCCTATCGCCCCTCTTCTTATATTGTCACTCGTGTTTCTGACTTCTTCCCCCTTTTTGTTCTCTTTGAAAAACGCATCTTAACATGCTTTGAACTGGCTTTCAAATCCTCTGTAGAAGTAAATTTCAATACTGCCTAATAAATTGTTTCCCTAATTTACAAAATAATGGCATGATAGCGTGTTGCAAGAAATTGTGTTCTTTGATTAGTTCTGGGTGTGCGTCACTGATGAGAAATGAGGTGGTCTCGAAAGTAAGGGTAATTAGATTTGTAAGGATTATTAGAAAATCCTTCCGACATAGAGGCTGAAAGTCGAGACTCGCAAATTGGATTTAGACGGTAGTGGAATGTAATTACAAACGAAGTCTCTTTACTGTATGCGGTCTCATACGTATTTTTCCTCCTCTGAAATGTACCACCCTCCCCCTCCCCCATTGGAGCATATGCTCTTAACCAACACACGTCAAGTCCTCCAATATTTTGCTGTCTCATGATCACCCTCCATGTCTTTCCTATATGATTCATCGGTCTCTAATTATCTTCTCCGTGTGTTATTAGATTTCCCTCTATTTCGTTCGCCTTCTTAGTTCAAGAGAAATTACTTTCTAAATAAAGTATTTTGCATTGTATCCTCTTCTAGTGATTTTTCAGCGCTTGTTGAATCACTAGAATCTGATAATTCTCTCACTGAATTTCATCCATCCATCATGTGCCATGTCGGTAAACGTGGGCGATCATGTTTCGTCATCTTACACAATCACCAGAGTCGTGGATCAGCTCTGTGTTCTTGTCTCGACCGCGCCATGTGGTCAAGCCATCCAGACATTTACTTCTCTGTCTTTCCCTTGTTCTCTTCCCCTCGATCTTGCCGGTTGTCACCAAGTTCCCCAATTTATTTCTTCTCATAACATATCCAAAAAATGTTGACTGTCTACGCCTAATTTCTCTAACCAGTATGCAGCATTCATCTACCTCTTGTAGGAGTTGCTCATTGGTTTTTCTGTCTGTCCATGGCATTCTTTGTATTTCCCTCAGAAATCACATTTCCACTGCCATTAGATGTTGTTGTTTTTTTCTAGCTTGTCCACGTTTCACGTCCATACCAAGGTTCAGGTCCTATGTAGCACTTTCTCATTGCAATTGACATATTTTTGTTAGTCAGTATGTTTTCCATTTTGAAAAAAAGCTACCTTTGCCACAGTGATTCTTTTTCTAATCTCTTTAGATGTTATGATTGTTCCGAGATAGTTGTACCGATTCAATTGTTTACGAATATTCACATTTATCCTTATATTACATTGTGGTATTTCTTATTGTTTTCTTAGAGACGACCATAATCGGTACTTTCTTATAATTTAATTCTCACCCTAGTTGTTCACTTTATACAATGACCGTATCTAGAAACTAACTATTGCAGATCCCGTTTATTGTTTGCAGTCAATACTATATCACCCGCATATCTAATGTTATCGATGTTATATGTCACCCAGTTGTGATTCCTCTCTTATCTTTTAAACTGGTAAAAAACAAAAATATTTTCACAGTATGGGGAGGGGGGATCTGGAGGCGTTACATACCGCTGTCGGTCACCTCTCTTAATAGGCTTCTTCTTCTGCTGCTGCGTTCATCCGGGTGTTTTTTTTTTTCAGATGCAATTGCGTTGTATCTGGTTAGGCACCCTTGGGTCGAAACCCTTAGGCCAACACATCCGACTTTGGCGTGCATTTTTGGTCAGGTTAGCAATATCCTGGGGGACTCTCGCTTTTGTGGTGCCGTCCACATTCCAGCTGGTCAAGTTAGAACGGTCGAATGCTTCACGACCATGACATTTTCCGCCATCAATGGCGGCTTTCATAGTTGCAGAGACGACACATAGCGCTCTGGTGCTGGGCTCGTCCTGCTCTTGGCTGCTTTAATAATTCCTCACTTCCGTGTATTGGGCATTTCGTTTTGATACTGGTCGCTCCCCACACAAACAACCAGGGACGGACAGTCTGCGGGCGACATCCACCCATCAAGCTTTCGCTTCGGACTTTCACGTAATGAATACGCTAGCCAAGCGTTCCACTTCATGTTCTTGAGACGTTTTTCCACCTTTCACTTCACTCACTATATGAGTGTAGATACAGACTTTCATAGTAACCACTTCGTGCGATTGGGCCGTTTTGCCATCGTAAGTATCGCTCTCGAGGTAGGCTACACGTGCTGTCGGCTCAGAGCACTACCTCCATGCATCATAGAGCGAGTGACGGCAAGGCCCTTTCATCCGGGGATCCTTCATATCCCCAGCTGAGAGCCTTCGAACAGGTATCTGAACTAAGGATGTAGCGTGCTCCATTTTGCAGTAGGTGAGTATCGGCCCGGCTCTCACGTCCGAGGGTTTATAGCTTAGAGGCGTTCAGCCATATCCCTCAGCTGAGAGCCTTATAGTATGTGTCCGGACCAAGAATTTCTGCCTTCGTACGCCTGATTTGAACTTGTGACTGCTATGCTATCCTCAGTCTACCTGCAGAGCAGTGGCGTGCAGAGGTTCTTTGATGCCCGGGGCCAACCCCTTGATTGGATTGGATTGTTCTTTACCTAATTCATTCCTCCTCCCCTCCGACTGCACTGTGCTGCCCCCTCTCTCTAACTGGATGCCCCCCCCCCTTCCGGCTGGATGCCCGGGGCCGTCGCACCCCCGCACCCCCCTCTGCACGCCACTGCTGGTTGTGTCTCTCTAAGTCTGGCCCCTAATCAAAGTCCTGTCCGACACATAGTTGTGCTTCCGTCGGCTTAACTCTTGGGGCCATTGGCATACGCAAGGCCCCCCCCCCCACCGCGACAAGGTGAAGATACATCGGGGGGGGGGGGGGGGGTCTTAAAAGGCTGATATTGACCTACTTCAGTATCTATCTTATAGGCACCTCGTTGTTTCCAATACAAGTCTAAGGTCTTTCTCATCAATTTGTAGATCTGTAAGCATCGTCATCATGATGGCATGTCTTACTTTATCAAAAGCCTTTATGTAGTCAAAGAAGCAAATGTGTAGGTCTTTGTTCACCTCTATCGAACGCTCGATTAATGATCTCAGTAAGTACACAGCATTTACTGTGCCTTTCCTTCTACGAACTCACATTGTTCTTTCCCTATTTCAGATTGCCTTTTCTTCCTATCTCTTTGCATGGTGATTCTTTGCAAAATATTGGTGATGTGGCTCAATTTGCTAATTGTTCGATGTTGATCACATTCTAAGGTTCCGGATTTCTTAAGGATTGCTATAAATATATATTTATATAATTCAGGAGATTTTCAAAATCATATATTGTGTTTAACAGTCTGGTGACTTGGTCTCTTCTAAGGCATTGATCATTTCTGTTTGATTTTGTCTGGACCGGGGTCTTGCCAGTTTTCAGAAGATTACGTGTAATATGAATCTCCATCCACAGAATTGATGGTCCTTCATTATTATCCATAATATCATGCTGGTCTTATCTTGTATCATTATAAATGCTCATATAGTCTTACCATGCATTTAAAATCTCATCTTTTTCTCTTGTGTGATTTTGCCATCTTTGGTTTTTTAACCTTGGATGTGTGTGTGTGTGTTTTTTTTTTATTGATGTTATTAATTCTTTTATGCATTAATTTGGTATTCCGAGTAGTGTGGTGGTTTTCATTTCCCTGCAAATTTCCTCAAGGTATGCTTTCCTAATTTTCCTGTGAATCTCTTCATATGTTTCATGGTTATTGTTGTTAATTCATCTTATTTCCATTAGTTTTAACATGTTTTCCGTCATTCATAGACTCCACACACAAAACGTTTCAGTGTGAAACATAATAATCAAACTACTAGAATAATAAGAATCAGTACTCATTGAGGAACATTCATCATCATCATCATCATCATCATCATCATCCACTTTTGCTGTCACGCGTCGTGGGGAGGAATACTTAACGTCCCAGCGCCCCATGGGTGGCACTGTATACTGTTATTGTACAATATCTATGATGTCGTCAATCCATTTTCTTCTCGGGCGCCCTCTTGCTCTCGTATTAGTTTTGTGTAACGCTAGTGGTGGTAGTTGATGGTGTTGCATTCTAATGGGAAGTGGTGATCCAAATGTCTGTCTCATAATATAATTCCTACTGGGTCTCGAATAGTTAAGTTAGCACCTCTTCTCAAGCATCTCATCTCGCAGGTGGTGATTTTGCGTAAGTTTGATTGGCATAATGTTCATATTTGACATTGATAGAATAGGAGTGGTGTGAATACACATTGTATTATCTGTCTTTCTGCGGACATAGGGGAGACTGGGGAGAAATGGACATAGGGGAGAAATGGACCACCCCCTCTCTGGTCCCTGGCTGTGATGCAATGAAAGTGAAACCATAATAAGTTTGTTTTCCACATCAAACATAGTCCGAATTTTTCATTTGCCATCGACTTCCCGCACAGGTCGTTCCCACGCAAAGTTTGAAAAATTTTCTGCACTAAAGTTTCTTTTTCCAGTTCCAGACACCATCGTAAAGCAGACGCATAGTCAGGAATCAGGACAAGGTAATTACGTTAATATCTTTATTTACTTGTTATTTAAGAGTTCATATAAAAAATATAACATATAATATTAGATTTAAGAGACTTTATGGCTGAATAGTTTAATACATTGATGGGGGAGAAATGGACCGGTTCATTTCTCCCGATGGTTCATTTCCCCCCATAGAAGAAATTGACAAGACAGTCTGTTGTTATTAAAAGTGTTGAAGATTGCATTCGAATATCAGCATTATTGATTCTTTTTAATACTGGGGTCTAAATCTAGACCAATAAAACTGTTAACAAATTTGATTTCAGTGATTTATTAAAGATGCACGCCATTCGTGCTATGATCAGTATTTCTTTGCAAATGATAGGCCTACCATTCTAAATGTTATATAATTCTGTCACTCTTTTGTTTCAGATGCCAAGATTGTACATCAGAAACACCAACGAGGGTCTCGTTACGGAGGAACGTATGAGAGAAGCTGTTAATGCTGTGAAAAATGGAATGAAAGTGAGGAAAGCTGCAAGGGAGTACGGCATTGCTCGCTCTACCCTCATTACAAAAGACAGAGAAGGAAATGGTCTGCCTACTAGACTCGTACCAAATTATAGGCATAGCCTTGTTTTCACAGCTAAGCAAGAAGCTGATTTTGCTAGTTACTTGAAAGATTGTGCAAGAATGTTCCATGGACTCACAACTAAAAACGTTCGTATTTTGGCGTACGAGATGGCGAAAGTCAATAACATTGCACATCCTTTAACCTGGGATGAGCAAATGATGGCAGGGAATGACTGGCTTTGTGGATTTTTGCGACGGAATCCCGAGCTGACCATAAGGCAACCTGAGGCAACATCTCTGGCTAGAGCTACAGCTTTCAACAAACATAATATTTGCACCTTCTTCAACATTGTGAAGGAAACCATTACAAAACTAAATGTGAGTGGAGCTCAAATCTACAATTTGGATGAGTCAGGTCTGACCACTGTACAGAAAGTGCCAAAAGTAATTGCCCCACGAGGAGTGAAGCAAATAGGCCAGGTGACATCCAGAGAAAGAGGAGAACTGGTCACAATCTGTTGCATTGTGTCAGCTGCAGGTCACATTATCCCTCCAGTTTTTGTGTTTCCCAGAAAATTGTTTAAGAATTTTATGCTTGCTGGAGCACCTGAAGGTTCCCTTGGCCTTGTGAATGAATCAGGTTGGATGACCCATGATAATTTCGTCAAAGTTATAAATCACTTCATTAAGTATTCAAGACCTTCCAAAGACTTCCCTTAGATTTTGATCTTGGACAATCACGATTCCCACATTTCATTTGACTCACTTGAACTGTGCAAGAAAAACAACATTCATGTGATCACGTTGCCACCACACACCTCATCTAAAACTCAGCCCTTGGACCGTTCAGTTTTTGGACCCATGAAGTCGGTCTACAACAATGCGTGTGATTCATGGATGATGAAAAATGTTGGGACACCACTGACAATCTATCAAGTTGCAAATCTAGGAGGCCACGCTTTTCTTAAAGCGGCAACTCCCATTAACATTCAATCAGGCTTTGCAGTGTCAGGTATTTGGCCCTTTAACGAAGATGTTTTTACAGAAGATGACTTTATGCCTTCAGAAATAACGAACAGGCCCATCAGCAAGGACAGTGAAAATGCCACTTTAGAAAGCAATGAACAGACAGGATCAGCATCTCCACATTGTGGTACCAGCAGAGATCAAACTGCACAAGAATTTCATGAAAATCAGAAAGAGTGTAATGTTGAGAACCTTGTAGATGACTTGCAGGAAATATCAGGGAGTCTTCAACATAAAGCTACTTCTTCCTTTACTTCGCCTCGTGTTTTCAGAGGACTACCAAAAGCTGGTCCGCGAAAAGATTCAAATAATATGAGGAAAAGAGGAAAAACTATGCTGGCTACTTCTACGCCAGAAATGGATCGGATTAGGGAAAGAGCGGTGATGAAAGAAAAGGCAGCAAAAGTTCCACCCAAAAAGGCAAAGAGACAGCTGCTGAAAGAACTTGATGTTGATTCAGATCCAGAAACTGACATTTCGTTTTGTGATGACACAGATTCTGATGTTTCATTTGGTGAAAATGAGGAGTGTACGGTTAGCTTGACTGGTGTGCGTGAGGTTTTTGAAAGCCAGTGTGTGCTATGTGAATATGGAACAAAGAAGACTTGTGTTTACTATGTAGGAATTGTAAGGGGAGACATTGATGATGATGGTGATGTTCAGGTAGAGTTCTTGCACAAGAGTGAGAAGGTTGCTGGTAAATTTGTTAAGCCTAAGGTAGAAGATGTCGCCAGTGTCTCAATTACATGTATTAAAGCACAGCTTACTAGATCTACAATCACTGGAACCACTTCTAGGACCAAAGATGGCTATGTCTTCAAAGAAAATCTTGCAGGCATAAATGTTCGATAAAACTTTATATTAGATTAATATATCATATTAAACTTTTTTACTGTCGCTTAAAATAATTTAAAAAAAACTACAAATATCCTTTTAATGATTATTTATTTCTTATAGCAATATGGAAGAGTTGTTGCTGCTTCTTTTTAAAAAAGGTCCATTTCTCCCCACTATGGTCCATTGCTCCCCACGTGCTGGTCCATTTCACCCCAATGGTGGTCAATTTCTCCCCATGTTCATATACATTTTTGAAATGCATTTTGTAAAGAAACATATAGAAATAGATTGCTAAATGTTTTCCCCTTTTAAAATAAATGAATGTACAACATTTTAGTCATGGTTTTGTTATGTTTCGATAAAATCTGTTCCGGTGATGAGCAAAAATTGAAAACTACAAAATTGCTGGTCCATTTCTCCCCAGTCTCCCCTAGACATATTTAGATGTTTCAGTATGGGTGATAGTTGATATATATGCTCAATTGCTTTTTGACATCTGATTTTGATTTCTCTGTCTATTCTGCCATATTCTGTGGTCAGGCTAGTAGTTAGTTAGTTAGTTAGTTAGTTAGTCCGTTAGTTCGTTAGTTAGTTAGTTAGTTAGTTAGTTAGTTAGTTAGTTAGTTAGTCCGTTAGTCCGTTAGTTAGTTAGTTAGTTAGTTAGTTAGTTAGTTAGTTGGTTGGTTAGTTGGTTGGTTAGTTGGTTGGTTAGTTAGTTAGTTAGTTAGTTAGTTAGTTAGTTAGTTAGTTAGTTAGTTAGTTAGTTAGTTAGTTAGTCGCGGTTCCAGCTTCACGGCAACGGGTGGTCCACATTATGCCCCGTTCCTGTGCCAGTCAATATCACACGAAATGCTCCGCACTGACCCGTGTGAAAAGTGGAATAAACAGGAGCCTCGACAAGCCAACAACCCCCACTGTACATAATGCCGCCGTCAGAAAGCCAACACAAAAGTCCTCCGCGGAAAGTACAGTTCATCGTCGATGGAAGCGACAGTCACTAGAAAACTAGCAGCTACACATTACTGCATTAAAAGTCGAGAGGAACGACTTCATTGCCCCGGGATTTATTCCATATCACTCGGTCCCTATCGAGGACGCTGTTTTTGTGTTTTTCTAGGGAGAATGTGTTGTTATTTCGTATTCGTTTTCGGAAGTTGTTCACAAGAAACCACGGAAGGCAGGTGATGGATGAAATTTTGAGGGCAGCGGACGAATAATTGTTGGTTATGGTCCCAAGTTTCGTGGCGGTAGACAGAGGATCTCTTTAACGGGACAATGGCTACGGTCACAGGCAAGTATAGTCACTGCCAGAAGAAAAGCGACGGCAAACTACCTTCTTGCCTAGTTTATCATGATTCGCCTAATTACAGATCATCACAAGAAAAGGACAAGGACACTGAAATTAACAGCATGAATGTTCGGACATTAGGCGGCGGCGGAAAAAGTCCTCCAACATCAAACAAGAAATGAAAAGATAGAAGATTAATACATTATGAATGTGCGAGACGACATGGAAGAGGGCAGGGATTAAGACAGAGGATGATTTTAAGATTATTTATTCTGGGGGAGAAGAACGGTAATGAGGTGTAGCAATTGCCTTGGATCGGCAAACATCAAAATCTGTTAAAGGATATGGAGCTATATAAGACAGAGTTATCTTGGTAAAATTAATCGGCAGGCCTTTTAACATAAACGTCATTCAAATATATGCACCAACAGGAGAATGCAGTGAAGATAAGAGGAATTTTATGATGACATGGAGTCTGCTTTGAAGAAATGTAAAACTTCAGAAATAAATAACATAGTGGTGGACTTCAATGCAAAGGTAGGAAATCATGGCGATGGATGCACAGTAGGTAACCATGGTGTGGGACAGCGAAGCGATAGAAGATACAGACTTGTAGAATGGACAAACGAGCAGTAAATTATTGTAGAAAACACCTGGTTTAAACAACATCTTAGAATATTATAGAGATGGGGGAAAGCAGGATTAGAAACCAGATTTATTATTTCCTGATTAGCAGAATGTTTCAAAGTGCGTTAAAAATACGTAAAAACAGTTCCCAAATTTTAGACTGTTATAGTGATCACAGATTGATTACATGCACATTGAGGGTAAAGTTGAAGAAAGTCAAGTATACAATAGGAAACACTAAATATGATCTGTGCACATTGAAAAATGACAAATAATTACAAGACAATTTTAACATAGGCGTAAAGAACAGATCTGATAAATTGTCTGATCTAGAGATCATATTTCAAGATGAGGATGATCAATGGGAAATGTTGAAGAATTCAGTCGTTTGGCCGCAGTAACAAGTATTCTAAAATTAAAGAAAGTGGGTCATAAGAAATGGATGACTGGAGAAATTTGTACAACTAATGGAAACATGAAGACACAACAAAAATAATCCTGCCAAATATGAAGAAATTCTCAGATAAGTCAGAATAAGGAGGCAAAAGAAGCATGGCTTGAGAAAAATTGCATGGAAATTGAAAAATAACACAACAGTAAAAATACCAAAGTAATTCACAAAAGAATTGAGGAGCTTACTAATCAAAGAACACGCATAGCAATAGGCTGTCAATACATGGAAAAATACATGGAAACAATAGATGGAAAAATGATAACAGAAAAATGATAAGATTTTACATGTATTATGTGAAAAACCTTTATGATTGAATTGAGTTGAGTTGAGCTAAGAACTGAGATAACTGCACTCAGGACATTCCCATACGCCCTTCGCCCCCTTGTTCAGCAATCAGCGAAGAGTCACTCTACTAATCTCCCCCACCGCTATCTGATTGAAAGTTCCCCTGGTCTTTCCTCTCAGTTTGGAGATTCTACCAGAACCACTGCCAATCCCCCGCAAACTCAACCTTTCCACATACGGGTTCTCAATCTGTCCCCTCCCCCCCCCCCGGTCTTCTCCACCTGGTCCCACAGACGCACAACCAACTCCCACTTGTCCATAAGTAATCTACCACCAACCTGCCAGCCTATCAGCCTGTTCATTCCCACGCATCCAGAATGGCCAGGGCAAAATATCCATACAAATCTCACAATCTGTGACCTCTGAAGCGAGGTGGGCCAGTCCACACGAAACATTCCTTTCTCCACCTAACTAAGCATACTCCTTGAGTCCGTGGTCTCCTCTAAAAAAAACGGAATGCCGCTGTGACTGCTTCCACTTCCATTCTCAAGCCGGAGGTTGTAGCGTCATATGCCAGATTCTCCTTTTTTTTTTTTAAAGAATCGCCATTAGCCTTCGCAATAAAACCCCAACCACTTCGTCCGTTTCTCACCACTGACCCGTCAGTATAAATCACTATGCGTGTTACTCTGGATCAGTTGTTGCACCTCAAACTCTGTGCTGCCGGCCGCCCATTCTTTGCACTCACGACCAAGTATTACTATTACATTGTGCCAGTCCGTCAGATCTTGCGGTACTTCAACCCACTCTTTTTCACGATTGATGGTCTCTAGATCACACACCTGACGTATAGATATTTCTGCCTGTGCCATCCAGGACCTGCGTCGTCTTAGTCTAAGACCATTGACCATACCCATGGCCTCATGAAGGGGGTGATCCCTATCTGCAGCAACTCTCAGGCACCATTTGGCTTGAAGGACCATGTGCCTAATTGCCATTGTTGGTAGCACCAGGATATGACTTATGCATATACAGGTAGGCCCCGGTTAACGTCGGTGTTACGTTCTTGGAAAACGCGACGTTAAGTGAAACGACGTATAGCGAAACGCTATTTCCCATAGAATTACATGAGATACAGTGTATTGTGTACCACAGTAATGTTTATTTTGATGGTTGTTGATATTTATTTGCTAAATAGAGGTGGGTTGGAGGGCGAGTGGTAGAGTTATTAGGACGTAGAGGCATTAAATTATGCCTCTTCATATGAGGATGAAACTGTAACCTCTTCCTGCCTCTTTTCCTGGCTCTTCTTTGCTTAAACAAAAATTTGTCAAATGTCTGCTGCACAGTAACTACCCTCCTCAATCATGGCCTTTAACTCTGCAGGGAAACGCTCTGCAGTTGCAGTATGAGCACTCGCAGCTTCACCTGTGTCACAAGATGCCTGGAGGATTCGACCAGATGTTGTGAATTTTCCAGACTCACATCCATCTCTCGGCCTACAGCGACTTTTTCGGTCAAAGGGAATTAATCCTAGTAATCTTTTACCCCTAAGGGAGGGAAGGATTATGCCCTTGTGTTCTGGAAGGTTCGAGAGATGTTTGTAGAGGAACTCTTGTTCCGGTCGCGCAGTCGCAGTGACTTGCCTGTGAACCGAGGGAAATGATTGTTGTTCTGGCCAGCTGGCAGGAGGTTCTGTGGGATTGCAGTGATACGAAGGAATGTTGCCAGTGTCATAGGACAGTTTAAAGACCGTCGACATTAAGTCTCAAGATTGAACGAGGTTCCATATTTGGTTTAAGCATCTGGTTTAAACACCTGGTTTAAGCAACACCCTAGAAGATTATGGACATGGAGGAGTCCTGATAGCAGGTTCAGAAACCAGATTGACTACATTCTGATTAGCAGAAGATTTAGGAACGCACTAACAATAGCAAAAACAGTTCACAGTGCTGATTGTTATAGTGACCACAGACTACTTACAGCAACACTGAGGATAAAGTTGAAGAAAGTCAAGTATATAACATTCATTCATTCAGTAGCATGTCCTTTGCAGAACCTCGCTCCCATAACAAGCTTCCGGAAAACCTCTCGATTATAAGCAAGATGTCCCGCGTCTGATATACCCATCTGAAGATCATCCGCCACATCCTGCACCCATCTTCTCTTTGGCCTTCCTCTTCCTCTCTTCCCAGGCATATACCCCTCCATTATTGTTCTCTCCAGACTTTCGTGACGTTTCAAGTGACCAAAATATTTCAATTTTCTTTGTTTTATCGTCTTTAATAGCCAACCTTCTTCAATATTCAACTCTTGAAGTATGGATTCATTTGTTCTTTTCTTTACCCAAGATATTCTTAGAACTCGCCTATAACATTTATATTCAAAGGCGTTTATGCGCTGTTCAGCTTGTTTAGTAAGTGTCCATGCCTCACAGGCGTATATTGCGATGGGAAAGATGCATGCTCTTAAAAATCTAATTTTTGTAGTTCTATCTGTCCCACTCCATAATTTATTCAGCTGTTTTAGTCTTTGAAGAGCAATTGATAGTCGCCGTTTAATTTCTTTCATTGTGTCACCGTTGTTCCATTACTGCCAATATTTCCACATTAATGTATATTTCTTTCTCCATAGTAGTTTTATCTGTATGCATTATCTTTGTTTTTGCTATGTTAAGATACAAGTTGTGATTTTCACTATTCAATTGGGTTGAAGCTATTAGGTTTTCTATACCATTCTGTGTTGTGGATAGTAATACTGTATCATCAGCATATCGAATCTCCGTTATGTCATGACCGCCGATATTTAGGGCATTATATAGCTCCCTGTTTATATCAGCTCTTACATTTCTCATTATATTTTCGGCGTACAGGTTAAACAAATAGGATGACAGCACGCAGCCCTGACGGACTCCTTGCTTGATGTCAAACCAATCTGATGCCTCGCCATCTATTCTAACTGCTGCTTGTTGGTCTAGATAGAGCATTTTTGTGAGGTGTACTACATGTGATGGAAAGCCCATATTCCTCATGATTCCCCAAAGTTTCTGATGTTGTACACAGTCAAATGCTTTTGAATAATCCACAAAACATGAGAATAGGTTTACATTAAATTCTATGCACTTATCTATTATTAAACGCATGTTGAATATGTGATCTCTTGTTCCTCTTCCTTGTCTAAATCCAGCTTGAACTACGTTAATCTCTTCTTCCATTTTCTTACGAAGTCTTCCCATTATGACTTTTAGTAGAATTTTACTTGCATGACTGATCTGGGCAACAGTTCTATAGTTGGTGCATAATTTCAGGTTGCCCTTTTTTGGTATTGGAATGAAACTTTTGGACATATACCATATTTCCAAATCTTTGTACATAATGCATGATATATATGTATGCTTTCTTCTCCTCCCGCTTTAATTAGTTCAGCTGGTATCTCATCACAGGTGATTTACCATTCTTCAGGTTCTTTATAGCCCAAGCAATTTCATCTAATGAGGGTTCAGGTTCTGTCTCTGCTGCCATTGGCTCATGTATCTCATTCATATCCTCACTGTCACTCATATCATACATTCCACTGCAGTACTCCTGCCATCTTTCTAGATATTGTCTAGATTCTGTTAAGGTATTTCCCATCTTGTCACAGATAACATTCAATTGAGGTTGAACATTTCTTGTCAATAACTTCATTTCTTTGAACATTTCATAATATCTTCCAGTCTTATGATATTGCTCTATTCTGGTACAGCAATCTTGTATATATTGATTTTTGTCCTTTCTTGTGTTCTTTCCTATTTCTCGCGTTAAAGATTTATACTTCATCCTGCTGTTATCGGATTCACCTCCTTTCTGTTTCAGTTCCCTTCGTTGTTTTATTAATTCTAATGAGTCTGATGTAATCCATGGCTTAAGTTGCTTTTTCTTGGTCGGAATTAAATCTTTGGCTGCAGTTATCAAGATATCTCTAGCTTGTACTGCCAGTTCATCAGGTGTCATTTCTTCTTGTACAGACATCAAGACCCCCAAAGCGATTCCTAACTTCTACAGTGTATGCATCCGGTATTTTTATGAGATCAAAACGAAGTGGCCTTGGTCCTCGGATAAGCTTTTTGAGTTTTAATTTCAGATCTGCTTCTAATAACTGATGATAAAGTCTGCACTACGTAGGGTTTTTGTAGATGTTATGCTTGATCTCCATCTTCTTTGTATTAAAATATAATCTATCTGATTTTTGGTAATACTGTCTGGAGACTTCCATGTGAAGAGTCTTCTTGGATGTTGTTTAAAAAGCGTGTTGGCTATCGTTAACTCATTTTCTGTGCAAAATTCAATTAATTTGTCACCTGCATCATTTCTATTTCCTAATCCAAATTTTCCTAAAACTTGTCTCTCATTTTCAGCTCTTCCTGCACCTACTTTTGCATTAAAATCTCCCATTATTATTATTATTATATCATTATGATCAATCTTATTTAATGTGTCTTGTAGTGTGTTGTAAAAATCTTCAATTTCGTCCTCCTCTGCTGTTGAAGTAGGTGCATATATCTGTATGACAGTTGTGTTTTTGGGACGGCCTTTAAGTCTAATAGTGAGGATTCTATCACTAACTGGGTTATATCCCATTAAAGATTTTGCAGTTGTCTTATCTAAACAAAATGCCACTCCACTCTGGCCTCCGGCGTCTCTACCAGAACAAATGAAAATACTTCCATTTTCAGTAGTAAAATGTCCCTTGCCGCTCCAGCGATATTCACTAATTCCTAAAATTTGAATATTTAACCTCTCAATCTCATCACACACTACTTTAAGCTTTCCCTCATACAGACTTCTCACATTCCACGTTGCTATTCTCACTCTCTTTCTTAGTCTGACACAGGGGATTTCCTTGGTAACACAGTCAGGATTAACTCCGTCATCACGATTACTAGTACTGGTCCCTGGGTCACACTCTTCCCCAGTGTTATCTGATCTGCCTTGCCTGGGGGTCTCGCCAACAGATCTCTTTCTTATTATGTTTTCTTTCATGGTTGATATGGTTTCTTGGCAAGTTTTGCAGAAGGTAGTTTGCCATTGCTTTCCTTCTGGGCAGTGACTGTATTAGTCGGTGGCCATAGCCATTGTCTACTGATGAGATCATCTGC
The DNA here is from genome assembly GCA_963921405.1 of Cepaea hortensis. NCBI lineage: Eukaryota > Metazoa > Mollusca > Gastropoda > Stylommatophora > Helicidae > Cepaea > Cepaea hortensis. Next base: position 119,297,968 of record OY992877.1, on the reverse strand, counting down.
CTATCGCCGCAGAGTGCAAGACCATAACCAACAACAATCCTACTGCCCATCACCCGGTCAGTCGTCTATTCCCTCAGAGCAGTTCCAGGATAAGTTATCCACCATTTATAACGAAGGCTTCTGGACAAGTATCGTATCCTTGTGATCGTCCAGCTGTACCACTGATTACCTGCTCGACTACCACTCAACTGTGTGTGAGATCAGGCAACACTTGGTTCACTCGAATTATGTTCTGTAGTGAATCGCGCCATAGACCTTAGGCTATCGTGACTTTAGCCATGGACAGTATTCGATTGGAAATATAGCAATGGACATTGGACTTATGTGACCATTAACGTAGGAGCTGTGCTACTATAAATATAGATTGTTTAGTTGGTACCATTGTTGAGAGAGACATGAACTTTGACACATACTCTGGTATCCTGGTGTCATTACACTGACTTGCTGTCAACTCGGAGGAGGTGATATCTGGTCGAAGACTGAGGACCTGCAGCGAGAAACTAAGTGACATTCCCATATTATGTGGCGCTCTGACATGTGTACAAGCTCTGACATGTGTACAATGATGACATCCTTCTTGTGGCAGCCTCAACTAACTATGTCTTGTAGCGATTAGCTCACACCAGACAAATCTGCTCTACAACCATATTATCTTCACTCTTTTGTACAATACATTTTATTATTGAGTTTGTAGATACCAGAGTTGCGTCATATGTTCAGGAGATGTTTGAAAGGGTAACGTCCCTTGGTCGGTTGTGAGAGAGATACGTAGCCAGAGACTGGCGGGGTCGTAGACTGAAATTGTCCCTGTCCCAGATCTGAAGACATCCCGAGAAATATATATATATATATATATATATATATATATATATATATATATATATATATATATATATATATATATATATATATATATATATAAGGCAATCTCCGTCTGTCTGTATGTATGTCTGTCTGTATGTATGTCCTTTATGCGTTCGCGAATGGTCCATCCAATTGAGATGAAATTTTCTACACGTCTTCCTCTCATTCCCGCGCTGGCAACTGTCTACTATATACTAAAACTATAGTTTTTTTAGTGTACAAACATATTTTCTTATTATTATTTAATATCTAATTTACATTATAATTTATATATAGCGAGGGGACATAACTTCTAATAGAATTGCTATATATGTAAAATTGTTGCATATTTCTCAAATAGGTGGACCTTTTCGCTGCAGTTATCTACAGGCATATGCGTTATAATCCTCCTCCCCCTCCTCCTCCTCCTCTCCCCTCCTCCTCCTCCTCCTCCTACCCTTCTCCTCCCCCTCTTCCTCCTCATCCTCCTCCTCCATCCTCCTCCTCCTTCCTCTTCCTCTTCCTCCTCCTCCCTCCTCCTCCTCCCTCTTCCTCCCCCCTCTTACCTCCTCCCTATCCTCGCTCTCCTCCTCCCTCCTCCTCCTCCTCCTCCTAATCCCTCCTCCTCCCTCCTCCTCCGCGGAATCCTCCTCTCTCCTCCTCCTCCTCCCATCCTCCTCACCTCCTCCTTCTCCTTCCCCTCATCCCTCTTCCTCCCTCTTCCTCCCTCCCCCTCCTCCTCCCTTCTCTCCCTCCTCCAACCTCTCCTCCTCCCTTCTCCTCCTCCCTTCTCCTCATCCCTCCTCCTCAATTCTCCTCCTCCTCTCTCCTCCTCCTCCCTCCTCCTCCCTCTACCTCATCCTTCCTCCTACCTCCTCCTCCTCATTCTTCTCCTCCCTCTCCCTCCTCCCCCTCCTCATGCTCCCTCCTCCTCCCTCCTCCTTCTCCCTCCTCCTTCTCCCTCCTCCTTATCCCTCTTCCTCCTCCCTCCTCCTCCCTCCTCCTCCCTCCTCCTCCCTTCTCCTCCTTCTCCCTCCTCCTCCTCCCTCCTCCTCCCTCCTCCTCAGTCCTCCTCCTCCCTCCCCCTCCTCGCTCCTCCTCCTAATCCCTCCTCTTCCCTACTTCTCCCTCCTCCTCCCTCCTTCTCCCTTCTCCTCCTCCCGCTTCCTCCCTCTTCCTCATCCATCTCCCTCCTTCTCCCTCTTCCTCCTCCTCCATCGTCCTAACCTCCTCCTACATCCTCCCTCCTCCTCGATCTTACTCCTCCTCCCTCCTCCTCCCTCCTCCTCTTCCTTCCTCCTTCTCCCTCCTCCTCCTCCCTCCTCCTCCCTCTTCCTCCTTCTATCTCCGCTTCCTCCCTCTTCCTCCTCTCTCCTCCTCATCCTACTCCCTCCCCCTCCTCCTCCCTCCTCCTCCCTCCTCCTCCTCCCTCATCCTCCCTCCTTCTCCCTCCTCCTCCTCCCTCCTTATCCCTCCTCCTCCTCCCTCTTCCTCCTCCTTCTCCCTCCTTCTCCCTCTTCCTCCTCCTCCATCTTCCTCCCCCTCCTCCTACCACCTCCCTCCTCCTCGCTCTTCCTCCTCCTCCTCCTACTCCTCCTCCCTCCTCCTCTTCCTTCCTCCTTCTCCCTCCTCCTCCCTCCTCCTCTCTCCTCCTCCTCCCTCCTCCTCTTTCCTCCCTCATCCTCCCTCCTCCTCCCTCCTTCTCCCTGCTCCTCCTCCCTCCTCCGCCTCCCTCCTCATCCCTCCTTCTCCATCCTCCTCCTCCCTCCTCCTCCCTCCTCCTCCTTCCTCCGCCTCCCTCCTCATCCCTCCTACTCCCTCCTCCTCCTCCCTCCTCCCGCCTCCTCCCTCTTCCTCCTCCCTCTTCCTCCTCCCTCCTCCTCTCCTCCTCCCTCCTCGCTCCTCCCTCCCCCTCCCTCTTCCTCCTCCTCCCGCCTCCTCCCCTCCTCCTCCCTCCTCCTCCTCCCTCCTCCTCCTCCCTCCTCCTCCTCCCTCTTCCTCCTTCCTCCTTCTCCTCCCTCCTCCTCCCTCCTCCTCCTCCCTCTTCCTCCTCCTACCTCCTCCTCCCTCCTCCTCCCTCCTCCTCAGTCCTCCTCCTCCCTCCCCCTCCTCGCTCCTCCTTCTAATCCCTCCTCCTCCCTCCTACTCCTCTCTCCTCTTGTCTCCTCCTCCTCCCTCCGCCGAATATGAATTAAATTATATGCTCCCCACCAGGGACTGGGCGAAGCCGGGCCTGATCGTCTTTTTTGGGAACGGGAACGGGAGCAGGGGCCGAATATGAATTAAATGAGACGCTCCATTTACCCAAGTTAATTGTTGGGGGATAGATGTAAAGATCTTTCAAGTGCTCTTTCTAATAATAGACAGACAGACAGACAGTAGATAGTTGGGAACAGGAACGGGAGCTTATATGACTACTTATATGAATTAAATTAGATGCTCCCCACCAGGGGTTGGGCGAAGCCGGGCCCGGTCAGACAGACAGACAGACAGACAGACAGACAGACAGACAGACAGACAGACAGACAGACAGACAGTCGGGAACGGGAGCTTATATGACGACTTATATGAATTAAATGAGATGCTCCCCACCAGGTTCTGGGCGAAGCCGGGCCGGGTCAGCTAGTATATATATAAACGTGTGATAGCCTGTTCCCTTCACCCCAGGGACAACCTGTGAATGATGTGCAGGTGTGAAAGCTTCTTATAGCGCTCAAACTAACAATGACTCGCTCCAAAACTATCATCAGCACTACTAGTACTGCTCTGACCCGCTTTCTTAGCTAGATCTTCATTGAGAAACTTTGCTTTCTCTTGGATAACCATCTTGCTCACAGGCATATTCCGTTGGTTCTGGTCTTCAATCCAGACAGCCAATAGTGCTTCCATGTTCTACATAAGAATACTTCTGGTACGAGTGATCTTGGAAGCACTCCAAGGGGTTAAGTATTTAGCACCCTCTTTGATTTTATCAGCACCTGCATGAATTGTCCTAGCCTGAAAACGACGTTATGACGAAACGTAGCGACGTAAAGTGAAATTGGTCCCCTATGTGTCAACGACGTTGTAACGAAACGACGTAAACCGAAGCAACGTATAGTGAGGCCTACCTGTAGATGGTGTGCCCTCTGTGTTATCCAGGATCACCCGCATGGCTGCATTCTGTATGCGATCCTATCTTTCAAGCTGGCTTCTTGATACTGTCAGCAACCCTAAACCATATTCAATTACATACATTATGATCTGCTGAAAGATAATGTAAAGCATCCTCTGCTCAATCCCGGTTGCTGCCATCATCTTCAATGCCTTCACCACCAATGCCTCCACATGATCCTTAAAAGACATACACCTGTCAAAGGTGATGCCCATGTGCTTCAATTTACTCTTTCCCTCTACTAAGGACATCCATTCAATACAATATATGGGACACAATTCAGTTATTCAAAGACTACCACATAACCGATGCATTGTCTGGGTTTATAACGGTCCCGGCGTCTCTTCACCATCCCGCCACGCTGTTTTCTGTCATCTACAGCAAAACTTTCCCTGCCCCTGCTCTGTCAAAACCATCACATCATCTGCAAATATCAAGATTCTACCAACACCTGGTGCCTCAATACCTGCGACTTTGCTGATGTATTTTATTTGTGTATATACTTTGCAGGACATTGCAGTTAACACCGTCATTTTCCCCCTGCTGTTGATGTCTTGGCAAGTTTTACGTTCAGTAGTTTGCCATTGCTTTCTGAACGACCGGATCACATACCTCCGTAAGTAACCAGCGCGACGCGATACGCTGCCGAATGTCGCGCAGTTGTGTTTCGTACGAGAGTATACGGGATTACGAACAACGTCCTTAACCTCTTCGCCGGGGAGGCCGGCTTGCTGGTGTTCACATTAAATATACTGGGGACATGGCAGATCCCTGTGGCAACCCAGATGTGCTATCCTGGAACCCATGGCAACCTTACGCTCATAAAGGACCCAACCCAGCGCGTCCACGGGTGGCGGATCGTGGAACGGCCTCTAGATATAGAGGTTAGCTGCGAATACCCAATAAGCAGCCACGGACCAACTGGCAGTGGGCACAGAGGGCGAGGCGGGATCTCAGGGTGGGATCTGAATTCCTTAGAAAATACCTCATATGCTCGGAGACGTTCCTGCCAAGCGAGTCAGGGGCGCTCTAACCCCTCCCCTGGGTAGGTGGAACCCGTTAGCTTTGGACAGCAGTCTATCTAGGAGACGGAAACTCCAAATATAAACCCCCAAGTTCAAGGTGGACAAGCGTCCCGAGGAACTGGTTCGCCATGGGTAAACTGGTCGTGAATGTTGGACGTTTGGCAGGCGTGCGGGGCGGCAAAAGGCGTATGGACTCCTTGCGGGACATCCCCTGCCTCTTCCCTAGCAAGCGGACAATGCTAGGGCCATCGGTTATTTCCTGCAATATCTAAACTTTGCTTATGGAATTAATTAAACACGGGAATCGTCGCTGGAGCTACGGAGCACGTGCTCTGCGCTTGACACATCTTTCAGAGGCTAGCGAAGAGAGAGTGAGGAGGAGAAGGCAAGAAAATGGTGTGAGAAGAAGGCATAGAAATAGGAGGGCTGGCGCCATGAGAACAAGACGAAAAGTGGAGAGACTAGGTTTCAACTATGTAAGAGTGGGATACTGGAATTGTCGTAGTGCCAGGCAGAGAGGTCCTGTATTGGAGAGGCTACTAAATGATTTTGATATCCTCATGCTCCAGGAGCTAAATACAGACAAATACTGTCCCTGTCCCTGGGTACGCCAGTTATATAAACCCTATTGGGCAGAAGAGACATGGACAAGGTCTGCAGGTGAAGGAAGGAGTGAAGCATGTGGTACTTGACTTGAGCCAGTGGAATCACAGTGCAAGAGAGGTCCAGGGTATACAAATGAAGATTCTTGGCTTAAGTTGGAACATCATAAATGTATATGCCACAGTGAACTGTTTTGTCAGAAAGGAACACTGGGGCTGGCTTAAGGAATTGGAGGAATAACCAGATGATAGGCTACTCATATGTGGAGACTTCAATGCGAGGAGCAGAGAGTGGGACAGTAGTGGAGAAAATCGACTGGGAATTGCCCTTGCAGATGCCATGGTGGACTCCGATGTGGTCTGCATAAATGATGGTAGGCCGACTAGAATGGCAATGAGGCCTGGCGATGCAGACACAGCTATTGACTTGGCACTTGTCTCCCAGTCATCAGTCCTCGATGTAAAGTGGACTGTTTTAAATGACCATGGGAGTTATTACATGCCATGCTCAGTCCTGATCTCTAAATCCAGGAAAGTTAAGGCTGGGAGAACGCGCAAGACCTTCCGGTATAGGGGACTTCAATGCAAAAGTAGGAAATCAAGGTGATAGATACACAATAGGAAACTATGGTTTAGGAGAGAGAAATTAAAGAGGATGCAGACTCGTAGAGTGGGCAAAAGAACAGGAAATTATTGTAGGAAACACCTGGTTTAAGCAACACCCTAGAAGATTATGGACATGGAGGAGTCCTGATAGCAGGTTCAGAAACCAGATTGACTACATTCTGATTAGCAGAAGATTTAGGAACGCACTAACAATAGCAAAAACAGTTCACAGTGCTGATTGTTATAGTGACCACAGACTACTTACAGCAACACTGAGGATAAAGTTGAAGAAAGTCAAGTATATAACATTCATTCATTCAGTAGCATGTCCTTTGCAGAACCTCGCTCCCATAACAAGCTTCCGGAAAACCTCTCGATCATAAGCAAGATGTCCCGCGTCTGATATACCCATCTGGAGATCATCCGCCACATCCTGCACCAATCTTCTCTTTGGCCTTCCTCTTCCTCTCTTCCCAGACATAAACCCCTCCATTATTGTTCTCTCCAGACTTTCGTGACGTTTCAAGTGACCAAAATATTTCAATTTTCTTTGTTTTATCGTCTTTAATAGACAACCTTCTTCAATATTCAACTCTTGAAGTATGGATTCATTTGTTCTTTTCTTTACCCAAGATATTCTTAGAACTCGCCTATAACATTTATATTCAAAGGCGTTTATGCGCTGTTCAGCTTGTTTAGTAAGTGTTCATGCCTCACAGGCGTATGTTGCGATGGGAAAGATGCATGCTCTTAAAAATCTAATTTTTGTAGTTCTATCTGTCCCACTCCATAATTTATTCAGCTGTTTTAGTCTTTGAAGAGCAATTGATAGTCGCCGTTTAATTTCTTTCATTGTGTCACCGTTGTTCCATTACTGCCAATTTTTCCACATTAATGTATATTTCTTTCTCCATAGTAGTTTTATCTGTATGCATTACCTTTGTTTTTGCTATGTTAAGATATAAGTTGTGATTTTCACTATTCAATTGGGTTGAAGCTATTAGGTTTTCTGTGCCATTCTGTGTTGTGGATAGTAATACTGTATCATCAGCATATCGAATCTCCGTTATGTCATGACCGCCGATATTTAGGGCATCATATAGCTCCCTGTTTATATCAGCTTTTACATTTCTCATTATATTTTCGGCGTACAGGTTAAACAAATAGGATGACAGCACGCAGCCCTGACGGACTCCTTGCTTGATGTCAAACCAATCTGATGCCTCGCCATCTATTCTAACTGCTGCTTGTTGGTCTAGATAGAGCATTTTTGTGAGGTGTACTACATGTGATGGAAAGCCCATATTCCTCATGATTTCCCAAAGTTTCTGATGTTGTACACAGTCAAATGCTTTTGAATAATCCACAAAACATGAGAATAGGTTTACATTAAATTCTATGCACGTCTCTATTATTAAACGCATGTTGAATATGTGATCTCTTGTTCCTCTTCCTTGTCTAAATCCAGCTTGAACTACGTTAATCTCTTCTTCCATTTTCTTACGAAGTCTTCCCATTATGACTTTTAGTAGAATTTTACTTGCATGACTGATCTGGGCAACAGTTCTATAGTTGGTGCATAATTTCAGGTTGCCCTTTTTTGGTATTGGAATGAAACTTTTGGACATATACCATATTTCCAAATCTTTGTACATAATGCATGATATATATGTATGCTTTCTTCTCCTCCCGCTTTAATTAGTTCAGCTGGTATCTCATCACAGGTGATTTACCATTCTTCAGGTTCTTTATAGCCCAAGCAATTTCATCTAATGAGGGTTCAGGTTCTGTCTCTGCTGCCATTGGCTCATGTATCTCATTCATATCCTCACTGTCACTCATATCATACATTCCACTGCAGTACTCCTGCCATCTTTCTAGATATTGTCTAGATTCTGTTAAGGTATTTCCCATCTTGTCACAGATAACATTCAATTGAGGTTGAACATTTCTTGTCAATAACTTCATTTCTTTGAACATTTCATAATATCTTCCAGTCTTATGATATTGCTCTATTCTGGTACAGCAATCTTGTATATATTGATTTTTGTCCTTTCTTGTGTTCTTTCCTATTTCTCGAGTTAAAGATTTATACTTCATCCTGCTGTTATCGGATTCACCTCCTTTCTGTTTCAGTTCCCTTCGTTGTTTTATTAATTCTAATGTGTCTGATGTAATCCATGGCTTAAGTTGCTTTTTCTTGGTCGGAATTAAATCTTTGGCTGCAGTTATCAAGATATCTCTAGCTTGTACTGCCAGTTCATCAGGTGTCATTTCTTCTTGTACAGACATCAAGACCCCAAAGCGATTCCTAACTTCTACAGTGTATGCATCCGGTATTTTTATGAGATCAAAACGAAGTGGCCTTGGTCCTCGGATAAGCTTTCTGAGTTTTAATTTCAGATCTGCTTCTAATAACTGATGATAAAGTCTGCACTACATAGGGTTTTTGTAGATGTTATGCTTGATCTCCATCTTCTTTGTATTAAAATATAATCTATCTGATTTTTGGTAATACTGTCTGGAGACTTCCATGTCTTCTTGGATGTTGTTTAAAAAGCGTGTTGGCTATCGTTAACTCATTTTCTGTGCAAAATTCAATTAATTTGTCACCTGCATCATTTCTATTTCCTAATCCAAATTTTCCTAAAACTTGTCTCTCATTTTCAGCTCTTCCTGCACCTACTTTTGCATTAAAATCTCCCATTATTATTATTATTATATCATTATGATCAATCTTATTTAATGTGTCTTGTAGTGTGTTGTAAAAATCTTCAATTTCGTCCTCCTCTGCTGTTGAAGTAGGTGCATATATCTGTATGACAGTTGTGTTTTTGGGACGGCCTTTAAGTCTAATAGTGAGGATTCTATCACTAACTGGGTTATATCCCATTAAAGATTTTGCAGTTGTCTTATCTAAACAAAATGCCACTCCACTCTGGCCTCCGGCGTCTCTACCAGAATAAATGAAAATACTTCCATTTTCAGTAGTAAAATGTCCCTTGCCGCTCCAGCGATATTCACTAATTCCTAAAATTTGAATGTTTAACCTCTCAATCTCATCACACACTACTTTAAGCTTTCCCTCATACAGACTTCTCACATTCCACGTTGCTATTCTCACTCTCTTTCTTAGTCTGACACAGGGGATTTCCTTGGTAACACAGTCAGGATTAACTCCGTCATCACGATTACTAGTACTGGTCCCTGGGTCACACTCTTCCCCAGTGTTATCTGATCTGCCTTGCCTGGGGGTCTCGCCAACAGATCTCTTTCTTATTATGTTTTCTTTCATGGTTGATATGGTTTCTTGGCAAGTTTTGCAGAAGGTAGTTTGCCATTGCTTTCCTTCTGGGCAGTGACTGTATTAGTCGGTGGCCATAGCCATTGTCTCTACTGATGAGATCATCTGCCTATCGCCGCAGAGTGCAAGACCATAACCAACAACAATCCTACTGCCCATCACCCGGTCAGTCGTCTATTCCCTCAGAGCAGTTCCAGGATAAGTTATCCACCATTTATAACGAAGGCTTCTGGACAAGTATCGTATCCTTGTGATCATCCAGCTGTACCACTGATTACCTGCTCGACTACCACTCAACTGTGTGTGAGATCAGGCAACACTTGGTTCACTCGAATTATGTTCTGTAGTGAATCGCGCCATAGACCTTAGGCTATCGTGACTTTAGCCATGGACAGTATTCGATTGGAAATATAGCAATGGACATTGGACTTATGTGACCATTAACGTAGGAGCTGTGCTACTATAAATATAGATTGTTTAGTTGGTACCATTGTTGAGAGAGACATGAACTTTGACACATACTCTGGTATCCTGGTGTCATTACACTGACTTGCTGTCAACTCGGAGGAGGTGATATCTGGTCGAAGACTGAGGACCTGCAGCGAGAAACTAAGTGACATTTCCATATTATGTGGCGCTCTGACATGTGTACAAGCTCTGACATGTGTACAATGATGACATCCTTCTTGTGGCAGCCTCAACTAACTATGTCTTGTAGCGATTAGCTCACACCAGACAAATCTGCTCTACAACCATATTATCTTCACTCTTTTGTACAATACATTTTATTATTGAGTTTGTAGATACCAGAGTTGCGTCATATGTTCAGGAGATGTTTGAAAGGGTAACGTCCCTTGGTCGGTTGTGAGAGAGATACGTAGCCAGAGACTGGCGGGGTCGTAGACTGAAATTGTCCCTTTCCCAGATCTGAAGACATCCCGAGAAATATATATATATATATATATATATATATATATATATATATATATATATATATATATATATATATATATATATATATATATATATATATTTATATATATATATATATATATATATATATATATATATATATATATATATATATATCTTATATATAAAAGGCAATCTCCGTCCATCTGTATGTATGTATGTATGTATGTATGTATGTATGTCCTTTATACGTTCGCGAATGGCCCATGCGATTGAGATGAAATTTTCTACACGCCTTCCTTTCATTCCAGAGCTGCCAACTGTGATATTTTGTTAGTGTGAAATCGCCTGCTTACTCAGTATTATTTCATTTTTCATTTTTCATCATAATTTCATATATCTCAGGGGACCTAACTCTGTAAAAGTTATTTCAAGGGGCATAACTTTTCTGTATAACTTATAGTCATATTGTGGCATCGTTTTCAAAGATTTATAAACTCTTTGTCCATAGTTATGTACCGGCATATGAGATATAATAAATAATGATACAATCTGTAAGGCATTTTCAAAGTTTTCATAAAAATAATGCACAATGCATAACATTGTAACTCATCTTTTTTTGCTTAAGACGTTACTGTAGTCATGCAGGTGATTAGAAAGAGTTTTCATTAAAAATAATGGATGGTGTGTGGAAGGACATTCTTTTAAGTTACTTTTTTTGTTGTATGAATTTAATGAGAACTTATATGACTACTTATATGAATTAAATGAGATGCTCCCCACCAGGGACTAGGCGAAGCCGGACAGGGTCAGGCAGACAGATAGACAGACAGACAGACATATAGACAGTCGGGAACAGGAACTTATATGACTACTTATATAAATTAAATGAGATGCTTCACACCAGGAGCTGGGAGATGCCGGGCCGGGTCAGACAGACAGACAGACAGACAGACAGACAGACAGACAGACAGACAGACAGACAGACAGACAGACAGACAGACAGACAGACAGATAGTCGGTAACGGGAACGGGAACTTATATGACTACTTATATGAATTAAATGAGATGCTCCCCACCAGGGACTGGGGGAAGCCGGGCAGGGTCAGGCAGACAGATAGACAGACAGATAGACAGACAGATAGACAGTCGGGAACGGGAACTTATATGACTACTTATATGAATTAAATGAGAAGCTCCACACCAGTAGCTGGGCAATGCCGGGCCGGGTCAGACAGACAGACAGACAGACAGTCAGTCGGTAACGGGAACGAGAACTTATATGACTACTTATATGAATTAAATGAGATGCTCCCCACCAGGGTCTGGGCGAAGCCGGGCAGGGTCAGCTAGTATATATATATAAGGCAATCTCCGTCTGTCTGTATGTATGTCTGTCTGTATGTATGTCCTTTATGCGTTCGCGAACACGTCTTCCTCTCATTCCCGCGCTGGCAACTGTCATAGTTTTTTTTAGTGTACAAACATATTTTCTTATTATTATTTAATATCTAATTTACATTATAATTTATATATAGCGAGGGGACATAACTTCTAATAGAATTGCTATATATGTAAAATTGTTGCATATTTCTCAAATAGGTGGACCTTTTCGCTGCAGTTATCTACAGGCATATGCGTTATAATCCTCCTCCCCCTCCTCCTCCTCCTCTCCCCTCCTCCTCCTACCCTTCTCCTCCCCCTCTTCCTCCTCCTCCTCCATCCTCCTCCTTCCTCTTCCTCTTCCTCCTCCTCCCTCCTCCTCCTCCCTCTTCCTCCCCCCTCTTACATCCTCCCAATCCTCGCTCTCCTCCTCCCTCCTCCTCCTCCTCCTAATCCTTCCTCCTCCCTCCTTCTCCGCGGAATCCTCCTATCTCCTCCTCCTCCCATCCTCCTCACCTCCTCCTTCTCCTTCCACTCATCCCTCTTCCTCCCTCTCCCTCCCTACCCCTCCTCCCCCTCCCTTCTCTCCCTCCTCCAACCTCTCCTCCTCCCTTCTCCTCATCCTTCCTCCTCAATTCTCCTCCTCCCTCCTCCTCCTCTCTCCTCCTCCTCCCTCCTCCCTCCTCTTCTCTCTACCTCCTCCTTCCTCCTCCTCCTCACTCTTCTCCTCCCACTCCCTCCTCCCCTCCTCATCCTCCCTCCTCCTCCCTCCTCTTTCTCCCTCCTCCTTCTCCCTCCTCCTTCTGCCTCTTCCTCCTCCCTCCTCCTCCCTCCTCCTCCCTTCTCCTCCTTCTCCTTCTCCCTCCGCCTCCCTTCTCCCTCCTTCTCCCTCCTCCTCCTCCCTCTTCCTCCCTCTTCCTCCTCCATCTCCCTCCTTCTCCCTCTTCCTCCTCCTCCATCCTCCTCCCCTCCTCCTACATCCTCCCTCCTCCTCGCTCTTCATCCTCCTCCCTCCTCCTCTTCCTTCCTCCTCCTCCCTCCTCCTCCCTCTTCCTCCTTCTCACTCCGCTTCCTCCCTCCTCCTCCTCTCTCCTCCTCCTCATCCTCCTCCCTCCCCCTCCTCCCCCTCCTCCCCCTCCTCCTCCCTCCTCCTCCCTCCTCCTCCTCCCTCATCCTCCCTCCTTCTCCCTCCTCCTCCTCCCTTCTCCTCCCTCCTCCTCCTCTCCTTCTCCCTCCTTCTCCCTCTTCCTCCTCCTCCATTTTCTTCCCCCCCACATCCTACCTTCTCCCTCCTCCTCGCTCTTCCTCCTCCTCCTCCTACTCCTCCTCCCTCCTCCACTTCCTTCCTCCTTCTACCTCCCCCTCCCTCCTCCTCTCTCCTCCTCCTCCCTCCTCCTCCTCCCTCATCCTCCTCCCTCCTCCTCCTCCCTCCTCCTCCCTCTTCCTTCTTCTCCCTCCTCCTCCCTCCTCCCCCCTCCTCCTCCTCCCTCTCCCTCCTCCCTCCTCCTAATCCCTCCTCCTCCCTCCTCCTCCTGTCTCTTCCTCCTTCCTCCTGCTCCCTCCTCCTCCTCCCTCCGCCGAATATGACAGACAGACAGACAGATAGTCGGGAACGGGAACTTATATTACTACTTATATGAATTAAATTAGATGTTCCCCATCAGGGTCTGGGTGAAGCCGGGCCGGGTCAGACAGACAGACAGATAGACAGACCGACAGACAAATAGATAGATAGATAGACAGACAGACAGACAGACAGACAGACAGACAGACAGACAGACAGACAGACAGACAGACAGACAGACAGACAGATTGTCGGGAACGGGAACGGGAGCTTATATGACTACTTATATGAATTAAATGAGATGCTCCCCACCAGAGTCTGGGCGAAGCCGGGCCGGATCAGCTAGTATATATATAAAAGAGAATCTCCATCTGTCTGTATGTCCTTTATGCGTTCACGAACGGTTCATCCGATTGAGATGAAATTTTCTACACAAACTTATTTTCTTATTATTATTTAATATTTAATTTACATTATAATGTATATATAGCGAGGGGACATAACTTCTAATAGAATTGCTATATATGTAAAATTGGTGCATATTTCTCAAATAGGTGGACCTTTTCGCTGCAGTTATCTACAGGCATGTGCGTTATAATCGTCCCCCCCCCTCCTCCTCCTCCTCTCCCCTCCTCCTCCTCCTACCCTTCTCCTCCCTCTCTTCCTCCTCCTCCTCCATCCTCCTCCTCCCTCTTCCTCCTCCTCCTGCCCTCCTCCCCCTCCTCCCTCCTCCTCGCTCTCCTCCTCCCTCCTCCTAATCCGTCCTCCTCCCTCCTCCACTGTCTCCTCCTATCTCCTCCCCCTCCTCCTCTTCTCCTTCTCCTCCCCTCATCCCTCCTCCTCCCTCCTCCTCTTCCCTCTTCCTCCCTCCTCCTCATCCCTTCTCCCTCTCCTCCAACCTCTCCTCCTCCCTCCTCCCTCCTCCTCCCTCCTCCTCCCTCCTCCTCCTTCCTCCTCCTCCCTCTCCCTCCTCCCCATCCTCATCCTCCTTCCTCTTCCTCCCTCCTCCTTCTCCCTCCTCCTTCTCCCTCTTCCTCCTCCCTCCTCCTCCTTCCTACTTCTCCCTCCTCCTCCTCCTCACTCCTCCTCCTCCCTCCTCCTCCCTCCTCCGTATCCCTCCTCATCCTCCCTCCTCCTCCCCCCTTCTCCTCCTCCCTCCTTCTCCCTCTTCCTCCTCCCTCCTTCTCCCTCATCCTCCTCCCTCTTCATCCTCCTCCTTCTCCCTCCTTCTCCCTCTTCCTCCATCATCCTCCTACCTCCTCCTCCCCCCCTCCTCCTCCTTCCTCCCTCCTTTTCGCTCTTCCTCCTCCTCCCTCCTCCTCCTTCTACTTTCTTCCTCCTCCTCTCTCCTCCTCCTCCCTCCTCCTCCTCTCTCATCCTCCTCCTCCTCCCTCCTTCTCCCTCTTCCTCCTTCTCCCTCCTCCTACCTCTTCCTCCCTCCTCCTCCCTCCTCCTCCTCCCTCTCACACCTCCCTCCTCCTCCTAATCCCTCCTCCTCCCTCCTACTCCTCCCTCCCACTCCTGTCTCCTCCTCCCTCCTGCTCCCTCCTCCTCCTCTCCCCGCCTAATATGAATTAAATGATATGCTCCCCACCAAGGACTGGGCGAAGCCGGGCCGGGTCGTCTTTTTTGGAAACGGGAGCAGGGGCCGAATATGAATTAAATAAGACGCTCCATTTACCCAAGTTAATTGTTGGGGGAAGATGTAAAGATCTTTCAAGTGCTCTTTCTAATAACAGACAGACAGACAGACAGACAGACAGACAGACAGACAGACAGACAGACAGACAGACAGACAGACAGACAGACAGACAGACAGACAGTAGATAGTCGGGAACGGAAACGGGAGCTTATATGACTACTTATATGAATTAAATTAGATGCTCCCCACCAGGGACTAGGCGAAGCCGGGCCGGGTCAGACAGACAGACAGAACGAACGAACGAACGAACGAGCAAACTTTATTTTCAAAGGGTTAAGAATTGGGCACGCAGGCCCGTCTAACATTCTGCCCCCAGACAGACAGACAGACAGACAGACAGACAGACAGACAGACAGACAGAAAGACAGATAGTCGGGAACGGGAACTTATATGACTACTTATATGAATTAAATTAGATTCTCCCCATCAGGGTCTGGGCAAAGCCGGGCTGGGTCAGACAGACAGACAGACAGACAGATAGACAGACAGGCAGATAGATAGTCGGGAACGGGAACGGGAGCTTATATGACTACTTATATGAATTAAATGAGATGCTCCCCACCAGGTTCTGGGCGAAGCCGGGCCGGGTCAGCTAGTATCTATATATATAAAATAGAATCTCCGTCTGTCTGTATGTCCTTTATGCGTTCGCGAACGGTCCATCCGATTGAGATGAAATTTTCCACACTTCTCTACAGACCGAAAGAGGGAGGAGGAGGAGGAGGGAGGAGGAAGAGGGAGAAAGAGGAGGGAGAAGGAGGAGGAGAAGGAGGAGGGAGGAAGAGGAGGGAGGATGAGGATGGGGAGAAGGGAGAGGGAGGAGGAGGGAGGAGGAGGAAGGAGGAGGAGGGAATAGGAGGAGGGAGTAGGGAGGAGGAGAAGGGAGGAGGAGGAGGGGAGAGGTGGAGGAGGGGGAGGACGATTATAACGAATATGCCTGTAGATAACTGCAGCGAAATGTTCCATCTATTTGAGAAATATGCACCAATTTTACATATATAGCAATTCTATTAGAAGTTATGTCATAGTTTTTTTAGTGTACAAACATATTTTCTTCTTATTATTTAATATTTAATTTACATTATAATGTATATATAGCGAGGGGACATAACTTCTAATAGAATTGCTATATATGTAAAATTGTTGCATATTTCTCAAATAGGTGGACCTTCGCTGCAGTTATCTACAGGCATATGCGTTATAATCCTCCTCCCCCTCCTCCTCCTCCTCTCCCCTCCTCATATTACTCTCCTCCTCCTCCCCCTCCTCCTCCTCCATCCTCCTCCTCCTCCCTCTTCCTCCTCCTCCCTCCTCCTCCCTCCTCTTCCTACCTCCTCCCCCTTCTCCTCGCTCTCCTCCTCCCTCCTCCTCCTCCCTCCTCCTACCCCTCCTCCTAATCCCTCCTCCTCCGCCGCCTCCTCCACTCTCCTCCTCCCCCTCCTCCTCCCCCTCCTCCCCCTCCTCCTCACCTCTTCCTTCTCCTCCCCCTCATTCCTCCTCCTCCTACTCCTCCCCCTCATCCCTCCTCCTCCCTCCTCCTTCTCCTCCTCCCTCTCCTCCTCCCTCCTCCTTCTCTCTCCTCCTCCTCTCTCCTCCCTCCTCCTCCCTCTACTTCCTCAATCCTCCTCCCTCCTCCCTCCACCTCCCTCATCCTCCTCCCTCTCCCTCCTCCCCCTCCTCATCCTACCTCCTCCTCCTCTCTCCTGCCTCCTCCTTCTCTCTCTTCTTCCTCCCTCCTCTCCCTCCTCCTCCTTCCTCCTTCTCCCTCCTCCTCTCTCCTCCCTCATCCTCCCTCCTCCGCCTCCCTCCTCATCCCTCCTTCTCCCTCCTCCTCCTCCCTCCTTCTCCCTCTACCTCCTCCCTCTCACTCCTCCTCCTTCTCCCTCCTCCTCCCTCTTCCTCCTCCCTCTTCCTCCTCCCTCTTCCTCCTCCCTCCTCCTCCCCTCTCCTCCTCCCTCCTCCTCCTCGCTCCTCCCTCCTCCTCCTCCTTCCTCCTCCTCCCTCCTCCTCCCTCCTCCTCCTCCCTCTTCCTCCTCCTACCTCCTCCTCCCTCCTCCTCAGTCCTCCTCCTCCCTCCCCCTCCTCCTAATCCCTCCTCCTCCCTCCTACTCCTCCCTCCTCCTCTTGTCTCCTCCTCCTCCCTCCGCCGAATATGAATTACATTATATGCTCCCCACCAGGGACTGGGCGAAGCCGGGCCTGATCGTCTTTTTGGGAACGGAAACGGGAGCAGGGGCCGAATATGAATTAAATGAGACGCTCCATTTACCCAAGTTAATTGTTGGGGGGAGATGTAAAGATCTTTCAAGTGCTCTTTCTAATAATAGACAGACAGACAGACAGACAGTAGATAGTTGGGAACGGGAACGGGAGCTTATATGACTACTTATATGAATTAAATTAGATGCTTCCCACCAGGAGTTGGGCGAAGCCGGGCCCGGTCAGACAGACAGACAGACAGACAGACAGACAGACAGACAGACAGTCGGGAACGGGAACTTATATGACTACTTATATGAATTAAATGAGATGCTCCCCATCAGGGTCTGGGCGAAGCCGGGCCGGGTCAGACAGACAGACAGACAGACAGACAGATAGTCGGGAACGGGAGCTTATATGACTACTTATATGAATTAAATGAGATGCTCCCCACTAGGTTCTGGGCGAAGCCGGGCCGGGTCAGCTAGTATATATATAAACGTGTGATAGCCTGTTCCCTTCACCCCAGGGACAACCTGTGAATGATGTGCAGGTGTGAAAGCTTCTTATAGCGCTCAAACTAACCATGACTCGCTCCAAAACTATCATCAGCACTACTAGTACCCGCTTTCTTAGCTAGATCTTCATTGAGAAACTTTGCTTTCTCTTGGATAACCATCTTGCTCACAGGCATATTCCGTTGGTTCTGGTCTTCAATCCAGACAGCCAATAGTGCTTCCATGTTCTACATAAGAATACTTCTGGTACGAGTGATCTTGGAAGCACTCCAAGGGGTTAAGTATTTAGCACCCTCTTTGATTTTATCAGCACCTGCATGAATTGTCCTAGCCTGAAAACGACGTTATGACGAAACGTAGCGACGTAAAGTGAAATTGGTCCCCTATGTGACAACGACGTTATAACGAAACGACGTAAACCGAAGCGACGTATAGTGGGGCCTACCTGTAGATGGTGTGCCCTCTGTGTTATCCAGGATCACCCGCATGGCTGCATTCTGTATGCTGAGGATGGGGACGGAGCACTTATGGGAATGCCCCGAATGCTGTGATGTCGATTCCTAAATCAATCAATCAATCAATCAAACCGCAAAGCAACAAATTCACACGGTAATAGAATTCTTCGTTGTGCTGCACCAGTATTTAGTGTGTCCTTTACGTTCATATATAACCAGTGCCTGGCCAAAAACTACTTTCCGTCTGCATTTAAAATTGCTAAAGTGTATCCTCTACTTAAAAATGGCTCAATCGATAATAGCGTTTTGGGTAATTATAGACCTATCTCCTTACTATCGTCGCTATCAAAGCCACTAGAAAAACACATACATAAAATAACGTTACAACATTTAATTAACCACGATCTGGGTTTCGACCTAAATATTCTTGCAATAATGCTCTAACAAAAATGACCTATAACTGGCACTTAAACATCAACAACGGTAAAATTTGTGGAGCGTTGTTTGTAGACATTAAAAAAAGCTTTTGATATGGTAGATCACGATATTTTAATTAGAAAACTAAAACAAATGAAGACAAGCACCAATATGGTGAACATAATTACGCCATTTCTATCCGACAGACAACAAGTCGTGTCCTTCAACAACTGTCTATCAAGACCCACACAGCTTAGTATTGGTGTGCCTCAGGGTTCAATACTAGGTCCGCTACTTTTTGCAGTTTATATTAATGATCTTCCCTTATATATCAATACAACTTGTGATCTATTTGCAGACGACTGCACCATATATACTAGTCAAGAAAATCTAAGTGAATTAGAGAATTCTTTACAAAAGGAACTTGGTAATCTTACTAGATGGAGCAATGAAAACCGCATGCAAATTAACATGAAAACCGCATGCAAATTAACATCGACAAAACCAAATCCATACTAATAACGACCAGACAAAAACTACAGACACTAGCCATAACTTGAGCACCGCTCGAACTCCGCATAGACACTTTACCTATAGTTAATGTGAATGAACATAAAACACTAGGTCTTTGACAGCCATTTGAACTGGAGCTCTCATGTTCACGTTCTTACCAAGAAAATAGCACAAAAGGTTTATAAACTTTCTAAAAATTAAGCACTTCCTAGACGAAAGCACACGAAAAATATTCTATACATGCTATATCCAATCACATCTCGATTACTGTTCCACAGTTTGGGATGGTTGCCCTAAATCAAATTTGAAACGACTATGTTCTCTACAAAACCGCGCTATACGTCTAGTTTCTGGCATAAAGCACGTTGAAAGTAATAATTTATACAGTCATCTAAGACTTCTACCACATCGAAAGCGCTTCCTTTTTAACAAAGCCAAATTAGTGAATACAATTATTTCTCAAAATACCCCAGAGTATCTTCTACCACTGATTCAATCTAATGCAATGAACAGAAAGCGCCTAAATTTGTTACATGTCCCAAAGCCTAGATTGTACCTATACAAAACATGTTCTATTCTGGTGCTCACTTATGGAATGATCTTCTTCAGACCTGAAAAAATCCAATGAGTCACTACACATTTACCTAACCGAAAACTCTTTCAATACTTAATCCATACCGACTATATGCCACCATAATTCATCTGCTGGTATAATTGTTCATTATAATTGTTTAACTATAACTGTTCATTATATATGTATGTGCGTGTGGGAGAGAGAGAGAGAGAGAGAGAGAGAGAGAGAGAGAGAGAGGGGGGGTGTCAGAGAGAGAGTGGGAGAGTGAATGTGTGTGTGTGCGCACGTGCATGAGGGTGTGTGGGAGAGAGTGATTGAGCGAGAACTGGTGAGGGAATGTGTCAGTGCATGCATGCATACGTGTATGTGTGTGCGTGAGTTCATGCGTATGTGTGAGAGAGTGTGATTGAGAGTGTGTGTGTGTGTGTGTGTGTGTGTGTGTGTGTGTGTGTGTGTGTGTGAAGGATTGTGTGAGAGAGAGTGAATGAGTGAATGAGGCGTGAATGAGTGAGAGAGTGTGTGTGAGTGAATGAGTGTTAGATAGTGTGTGTGTGTGTGTGTGTGTGTGTGTGTGTGTGTGTGTGTGTGTGTGTGTGTGTGTGCTTGAAAGAGAGAGAGAGAATAAAAGAGAGAGTGAGTGAGTGCGCTAGGATAAGAGAGAATGAGTGAAACATTGATTGATAGCGTGGGGGTGTGTCTGTCTGTGTGTCAGTGAGAAAGAGAGAGAGTAAAAGAGTGAGAGATAGAGTGAATGAAGATGGAGAGAGTGAATCAATGAGGGAAATAGTGAGTGAGAGAGAGAATAAGCGAGCGAGCGAAAGAGAGAGAGAGAGAGACAGTGGGAGGGTGAATGTGTTAGTTTGTATGTGTGCGCGCGCATGCGTGTGAGAGTGTGTGTATGAAAGAAGAGAGAGAGAGAGAGAGAGAGAGAGAGAGAGAGAGAGAGTTGAGTGCACACATGTCATGTAACACGCGTGTCATGTAACACGCTAATCCATATGTGTCAACAACGTGTATTACACGCAGGCACTCTCGCTACTTCATCCACACCCAACGAAACATTCGTTGTGTGGATGGATAACATGTCTTTTTAACTCAGGCGGACCTGAGATAGTTACATATAACAACCAGGCGGTAACGGCCTGAATAAATATACATATATATATATTTGTCGCCTTCTTTACAATACTCATGCTCAATCACTTATTCACACTTCACATTCGCTATTTCAAACTAGCGCTCTAGCAAACTACGCATTTGCACTCCGAAAATCACAAGTGTCCTCTCTAGAAAGCTGTCGTGTCCCGTCTGACGGTTTTCAGCCGGCTGGCTGGCCTTGCCGTCCTAAACTTCGTGCGGTTAGTAAAACCCCGTGCTCTTGTACCTGCCTCGTAGTACAGCAGTCCGTTAGCCTGAGTTGTACTAACGTTTAGTCGGTTCAGGGTAGTATCCCGTGAACTAGCGTCCCCACCTAAGTCCTGTCTTATGACTGTTCTAAGTCCTAGCTTGTGTTATATCTGTACTCTATCTACTCCCCTGTAAAAGTCCTTATCTATGTCCTATATGTCATTACCTGTATTCTGTCCCTTGTCCTGTCTATATCATCAACATCTTGACATACTCCCGTGCCTCCCCCGTATTGTGTCACGAGATTCAACTAGTGGGTGTGACACAATATCGTCTCAGGATAAAAAAAATTAGTTGGATCTAATTTGTCAAGTGTTGTAGGAGTTCAGTACTCGTGTCTTTAGGTACCACTTCTGATTCATATTGGTATGATACCAAGTTGATGTATTTACCCACTGGTCTATGATCAGTGTAACATACTTGTAATGTTGCTAAGAGTCACTACTCTTCCACATTGCACTACTGGAAGCTGTCTCGAACCGAGGCCAGTTTGTATTACAATTATGGCAAAGTCATAACATATACTACCTCTCCAAACATCTAAAACAGACGTCCCGGCACAACTTGTTCCTGTTAAGGAAACAAATCATTGAATATATAATTCATGGCTCCCGTGAAATGTACTTCAACATCTTTTACAAGTTCTGTGTCTGCTGATCTCTACCTATCTGACTTCCGCTTGCGGATAAATTCCCAACTGTGTACTCATAATTTCTATAAATCTGCTGTGTCCCCTGTGACCGTATGCTCTCCCTTATATAAACTTGCTGTTTGTAAGTTATCTGTTTGTATTCTTGTTTGTATGCGTGTTGTCTTACTCTTTATGTATGTTTAAATTAGAAACATAAGTGTATGTTTATAATTCACGTAATTAAAGCCTTCAAGTGTCGCAGGTAGGTTTTTGCATGTCACGAATCAAGGCTTATGCTCGGTTTGTGATATGAGTCGCCGAACTGAGACGCTGGAAAACCCGGGAAGGTTAACCCGGTCAACAAATGCCCGCAGAAGTCGGATGTGTCGGCCTAACGGCGCAAGAATGCAGCTCTGCTGTAAACAGGCACAACGCAGTCACATCCGAAAAAAAAATCCGGATGAACGCAGAAGAAGAAGAAGAAGACGCTGGAAAACATTACCATAGCTGCAATGTAATAGTGGCTGAAACACATATAAAACAATTGCACGCTCACATGTGTTACACAGAAGACGAAGACAAATCATAAAACCGACATGTGTGAGAAAAAAAATGCACCAATGAACATCTGTAATATTTTTAATACATTCATTCCTCCTTTCACTCATCTGTCGTCCGCTCATTCACACCATGTTTTCTTAAAAATGTTTTGGACATTCAAATAAAATATGCTCGTTTTAAACAATTACGAGCTGACTTGTAGCACGTTATGTCGTAATTTCTATCTTACAATAATTTATTTACATAATTGTTGGGCTGCTTACGGCAATACTAAGGGGGGAAAAACTCTGTTAACTAACTGGTTTACTATCGTTTAGTCTAATGGGTCTTGTTAATCAAGGAAAACTAATTTAACTAAGTTAACAGCTGTAGGAGAAATGTGTTGGCTCCCTTAAAGTAAAATGTTGTTAATGAGCCTAATAAGTTTTAAATCTATTTACTTGCGGAACAATGCTAAAAAAAATTATCTAATTAAATGTTGTTATTGGCTTTTAAGAAAGTTGTCTCATACGAGACTTATATATTCTAGGAATAATAATTTGCCGGTGTTAATTGGTTAAACTACTGTTTATATTTAACTATAACTAACTGATTTTGGATATAACTAAGACTATTTCCTTAAAATTGTTCTAAATTTTCTATAACTATTTTCTAAACACAACGGAAATTTGTTTGTTAGTGCAACTTTAATAAACATTAGTTTACTGTAGCACACGTTATGTTAACACAGTCTATTTGCACTAAGTTATATCACTATCACAGTCTATATACACTAATTAATCTGTAGTAGCTGCAGATGACGGTGATGATGAAGTGTCCTTCTTCTGTTGCACTTCAAAGTCTGAGGGTCTGGTCAGCAAATCTGCTAACGTATTTTTACTTCCTCGTATGTGCTTTACCGAAAATGAATAGTTCTGGAGTATCAGGGATCAGCGGAACACGAATAGCTGCCTGTCAACAACCTGTATTACACGCAGGCACTCTCGCTACTTCATCCACACCCAAAGAAACATTCGTTGTGTGGATGGATAACATGTCTTTTTAATTCAGGCGGACCTGAGATAGTTACATATAACAACCAGGCGGTAACGGCCTGAATAAATATACATTTTGTCGCCTTCTTTACAATACTCATGCACAATCACTTATTCACACTTCACATTCGCTTTCTCAAACTAACGCTCTAGCAAACTACGCATTTGCACTCCGAAAATCACAAGTGTCCTCTCTAGAAAGCTTTCGTGTCCCGTCTGACGGTTTTCAGTCGGCTGGCTGGCCTTGTCGTCCTAAACTTCGTGCGGTTAGTAAAACCCCGCGCTCTTGTACCTGCCTCGTAGTACAGCAGTCCGTTAGCCTGGGTTGTACTAACGTTTAGTCGGTTCAGGGTAGTATCCCGTGAACTAGCGTCCCCTCCCATCCTCGGGGTTGGTCCTGGTGGTGTCCTGGTTATGACACGTTTGTGTCCCCATCTAAGTCCTGTCTTATGACTGTTCTAAGTCCTAGCTTGTGTTCTATCTCTACTCTATCTACTCCCATGTAGAAGTCCTTATCTATGTCCTATATGTCATTACCTGTATTCTGTCCCTTGTCCTGTCTATATCATCCTCAACATCTTGACAATATGTTTGTGTATTCTCATATGTCATATTATCATTTGAATGTCATTTGATTTCATCATGTGTAATATAAACTTATGTATATTACTGTAGTTTGAGTAAGAGAGTCAGTTAGTGTGAATGAGGGAAAGAGTGAGTTTGAGAGGAATGTGTGTGTGTGTGTGTGTGTGTGTGTGTGTATGTGTGTGTGTGTGTGTGTGAGCATCACTATTTTTTACGCCACACACTGTATATGTACACATTTTTCTCCATGTTTTACATTTTTGTGAGACTGCTCACGACAATCGTCAGCGTATGTGTGTGAGTAAAGTGTGGGAGTTTGTTCATATTAGTTTCAATGATCACGCGAGGCATTATGTATGTGTCTAGTTGTGGGGATGTGTGAGTGTGTGTGGGGGGATGTGTATGAGTGTGGGGATGTGTGTGGGGGATGTGTGGGTGGGGGTATGCGTTTGGATGGATTGGGGTGTGTGGGTATTGGTTGGTAGGGAGATTTGTGGGTATTGTGGGTGGGGGTATGTGTGGGTGGATGTGTTGGGGTGTACGTAGGGGGTGTGGGGAATGTGTGTATGGGTGGGGGATATGTGTGGCTGGGTGAGGATGTGTGGATGGTTAGGGGGAAGTATGTGTAGTTGGCGGGGTGTGTGGGTAGCAGATGTGTGTGGGTGGATTGTGGAAATACGGGTAGGTGGGGAGAAGTGTATGGTGTGTGGGTTGGGGATATGTGAGTGGTGTGTGGGTCGGAGATGTGTGTGGTGTGTGGGTGGGTGTAGGGTTGTGGTTGGTGGGTGGGGGATAGTGTGTGGTGTGTGTGTGGGGGGTGTGTGTGATGGGTGCGGGGAATGTGTGTATGGGTGGCGGAAATATGTGGGTGTGTGTGAGTGGCTGAAGAATGTATAGGTGGGGAGGGATGTGTGTGTGTCCGAGCGGGATGTGTGAGTGGGTGGAGGATTGTGTGGGTGGAGGTTTGTGTGATCGAGCGATGTTTGGTTAGGGGTGGGTGGTTGCGGGGTGTGTGTGTGCGTAGTGGAGGATGTGTGGGTGAGTGAGTGTGTGTGTGTTGGTGGATGGGTGGGGGATGTGTGTGGTGTGTTGGTTTGGGATGTGTGTGGTGTGTGGGTGGGGATGTGTGCGTAGGTGGGGGTTTGTGTGGTGTGGGGGTATGTGCGTGGTGGATGGGTGAGGCTATCTATGTGCGTGTTGATGGGGATATGTATGTCGTGTGTGGGTGGGGATATTGTGTGGTATGTGCGTGACGGATATGTGTGTGGTGTGTAGGTGGGGAATGTTTTGGTGTATGGGTGTGGGATGTGTATGTGGGGGATACCTGTGTGTGGTGTGTGGATGGGGAAAATTGGGTGGGTGGGGGATTGTGTGGTACGGGTGGGGGATATGTGTGCGGTGGGGGATGTGAGTTAGTGAATGGGTGGGTGGGTGTGGATGTATGTGTGGGTGGTGGGGTGTGTGTGTGTGTGAGTGGATTGGGGATATATAGGTGGGTAGGGAGATGTCTGTCGGTGGGGACCCATATGGGTTGGGGATATGTGAGTGGGTGCGTGATGTGTGGGTTGGTGGGGGATGTGTGTGTGTGGGGAATGTGTGGTCGATGGAAGTAGGGTTGGGGGATGGGTCGTTGGGGGTGTGGGTGGGTAGAGGATGTGTGAATGGGGAATGAGTGTGTGGGTTAGGATGTTTATGTGGGTGGGTGCGGGATGTGTGAGTTGGTGGGGGGGGGGGTTGTGTGTGGGTTGGGGGAACGGGCGAGGGCAGTGTGTGTGGGTGGGGGATTGTGGGAGGGGGATGGGTCGGTTGGTGGGGTATTATGTGACCCTTGGTGTGTGTGTGTGTGTGTGTATGTGGGGTGATGTGTGGGTGAATGGGAGATGTGCCTCATAACATAGTAATTTGCATTGTTTATGTTTACAACATTCATTTGACAATGTTCTTTTTCTTCCTATGTAAATTTATAATGCACCATTGATGATCGAAAGATTAGTGATTGGAAGGGCCGAATGTAAAAAGGGCCTGCGTGCCCAGTTTGTGACCCTTTTAAATTAAAGTTGATTTGATTTGATTTGATTTCGGAAGTCACGGGTGGCAAGCATCGTCTGGATTTTTTCTCCGGGGCATGCTGGTGTGCTGGGGAATGAACAGGCAGACAGATTGGCTGGCTCTGCAAAATTTGGTGGAGTATTGATGCATGAGAAGGCAGACGTGGTTGCGGCCTTGTGGGAGCACATGGATACCTCGGAGGAGCAAATGGATCACCATGGTCTGGCAAGAATGCGACAGCGAGGAGTGGCGAGGGGATCTGGCCGATGCTCGACGCTTAGAGGAAAGGCGAGACGCACATGTAATCAGATTGCTACTGGTACTATTGGGGTTGGAACTCTTCGCTGGCTTCTGAGGATGGGGATAGAACGCTTATGGGAATGCCCCGAATGCTTTGATGTCGGTTCCTAAATCAATCAATCAATCAATCAATCAAGACAACATAAAAGCATTTGACAATGTGAAACATGACGAAATAACAAAATTAATAAAGCAACTGACGGCAAAGATCTGCGAGTAGAGTTGAGTTGAGTTGAGTTAAGAACCGACATCACTGTACTCAGGACATTCCCATACGTGCTCCATCCCCTCGTTCAACAGCCAGCGAAGTCATACTACTAATCGTTCCCACCGCTATCTGATTAAAAGTTCTCCTGGTCTCCCCTCTCAGTTTTGATATTCTTCCAGAACCCCTGCCGATCCCCCGCAATCTCATTTTTGTTCCACATATAGGTTCTCAATCTGTTCCTCCGCCTTCTCCACCTGGTCCCACAAGCGAACGACCACCTCCCCCTTGTCCATAGGCAAAATACCACCAAGAGGTGCCCTCCCAGCTAGCTTATCAGCCTGTTCATTTCCTCGTACACACGCATGACCAGGGCAAAATATCCATACAATTCTCATGATCTGTTACCTCTGAAGCGACGAGAGCCATTCCACACGAAACATTCCTTTCTCCGCCTTGCTAAGCATACTCTTTGAATCCGTAATGAATACAACGTGTGTTGCAGTAGTCTCCTCTAGCCACCGGATTGCCGCAGTTACTGCCTCCACCTCCATTCTCATGCTGGAGGTCGTAGTCTCATATTCCTGACTCTCCTTTTTCAAGACTCGCCCATTAGCCTTTGCAATAAAGCCCCAGCTTTAAAGGAAGTAAGGGTGGGTGGGGAGAAGTGTATGGCTCTCGTCGCTTCATCGGTGCAGATGACTATGTCACCTTGACGTGTGTTGCTCTGGATCAGCTGTTGCACTTCAAACTCAGAGCGGCCCGCTGCCCATTCTCTGCACTCACGACCCAGTGTTATTATTACATTGTGTCAGTCCGTAATGTCTTCGGGAACTTCCACCCACTCTCTTTCACAATTGATAGTCTCTAGATCACATACCTGATGCCAGACGACATCCCGGGGTATATCATAACTCAAACAATGCAACTTGATAATAACACAGCTCGTAAACAACAGTCGTCAAATGCAGGCTTCAGAAGCCAAAACCGAACTGAAGAACTAAGTCTACTCCGTTAGTCTTTGGCAGTTATGACGTTGTTTATTTTTGCAGCGCACAGGCTTGTAGCAACGACAATAATAAATAATAACATACTGTGCTTGTTCTGACCAAGCTGGTCAGTATTACAATCATAATTAAGACGAATAATATGTCCCAAGCCATCTCCGCTCGAATTCTAAACAATGTCCTTGCCCGTCCACACGGCGTCCTTCTCTCTATCCATGTCCTTTCTGGCGTTTCTCTGACATCGAGTTTCTGCGTTCGTCTGCATATTTATTCGTGGCTTATATGAACGTTGTCTCCACGTATTGAGTCGTCAATTCCAAGTATTAACTCAGCCAACAATGCGATATAAAGCCAGTGCCTAGCCAACCTATCCTTCCCAAATCAACATAAGATGCCGCTCCCAAGAAGCTCCCAAGTCCGTCTGCCTTTGTTGTTGTTGACAATCTTCCGTAAGGTTTCTGTGTTACCGAGTCATATCCTTAGATTTATTAGCATTTTGGCTTTGAATTATGATATACCCCGGGATTCGTCTGGCAGGACATGGGGACTTCGTATCTGAGAAGCCAGCGAAAGTAAGCTAGTAAGATATATATACGACATTGTAACATCTAGCTGCCCAAGTCATGAAATTTATATTATTTGTCGCAGTGTGTTTTGATCGGCATGACGAAATATTGCTTCACTAGCGGCAGACGCTCATTCAGTTCCGGTCTAGCGGCGTGAAGGACGTTTGTCAGCACGTCTGGACATTATTTCATGGATTTTTTTTGCGTGCACGTATACATTGCACCACGGAGTTTATATCAGGCAGCTGTGCTTTACTCCACTGAAATCTTATCGGGATATCTGGACCTTACACCACTGCACTTATGTCAGGACATTAGGACCTTACACCACGGAACTGTTCTCATGACATTTGTAATTTTACTACTCAACATTTGTCGGATTTTCTACACAGCAGTGATCTATTCTCACGACGTTTATTTTTCGTCAGATGGAAATTACAACTAATAGCTGCATCAGCAAACTGAAGATATTGTTCACACGTGGATACCTGCTTCATCAGCACCTATATACAGCGTCACCACCACTGTACTACTTATACAAAGGCCAGTGTACTTGTTTGGTTGTGATTGTTTGGCATTCTAGTTGGGTGTTTGCTTTCTAAATTTAATATTATATCTATGGCCAATTTGTTATCATTATAGTTATGTGGGCGGTTGGCGGGCTAACGTAGTGCCAAATAAGTTTATTTATATGGCGTAAGGATACGTTCTGTACTAACGGTTGTCAGTTCATTGCGAATTCCTTTTTTGTAGCGATCTTGCGTTTAGTTAGTACATGTGTCGTTTAGTAAGTCTTAACCGTTTGTTAGCTGTCAGTTATCAGTGTTTCTTGTATATGTGATTAGATATGTGCATTCCGTTTCGCTTACTTCTCTCGTAACTATTTATGTGTCGTGTGGCGTGATATTCTTTATACTGACAATATTTTTCTACCTATTTTCTGGAGTTTACATATTGTAACGAGATAAGACGGTATTTATTTCACGCCAAGCTTGCTGCTTTGTTCGTTAATTATGTTACAATATTGTTAATTTTGATTGACATTTCATTCAACATTTTATACTTTTGAAGAATTTACTGCTATCTTCCCAGCGCATTTGCATTTTGTCGATTGTGCATCGCGCGCATATATTTTGTATTTTAGATATATAATTTGCAGCAGCACAGTAGGACAACATGTCACACTGCAAGACTTTATGGAGATGGGTGAAATGTCCGGTTTGACCGGCCAGGAACTCAGAGCGTGCGCGAAGCAAGAATTTAAATAGTTTCAAGCTCAGCAACGGGAGGAGAGAGCAGAAAGATTAGCAGGATTGGCCGATCTTATTTCACCGTCACCTCGCCTTAGAGCCTATAAAGGTTGTAGAGTTGATGCCTACAAACTTACGGACTAACTACACATAAATTCGAGATAGGGTCTTGTCGCGTTTCAGTCTTGAATATGCTGGGTTAAGAACGAAGTTTAGGACGCCAACACCGAAAGCAAATCAGACGTTTCTGGACAACGTATCTGAAACTTCATCACTATTCGACAAGTGGTTGGGAGCGGATGATGTATCTTCTGATTTTGAGAAACTGCGTGACCTCATGTTAAGGGATAAACTACTATCATCAGTGCCAGATTCAATGTCTACATTTCTGGTAGAAAACAAATGTAAATCTATCCCGAAGATGGAGGCTCGGGGAGAGGCATTCTATAATGCCCATCGCGGCGTATTTGCAGAGGGTGCGCAACCAAAGCTTGTGATAGGTGCTAGTGCAAGAATTCAGAATCAAAGAGGTCATGGTAGAGGTAACAGATTCTCACAACATAGAAACAGAGGGCTATATCATAACACACACAGAGATTCAAACAGGCCTAGAAAGGGTCATTTCACACAGTGCCCACATTGTAAACTTAACCACGGTTCACTTGAAATGTGCGACCGACACCCTTGATATGCTTCTTATCTTAAAGACCCCACTTCTAAAAAGATAAGTAAGCATGATGCTTATAAAAAGAGTGTCAAATGTTACTCGTGTCGGGCTTAGGGGCACACATCATGCTTTTGTACGATGAGGAAGACGTGGAAGGAGGCGAGTGCTGCATATGTATTCTCTAGTAGCGACTCAGAAGATGCAGAAGACGCTCATGCAGCTATGGTAGAGACATTTTCCGACAACAGACAATGGAGAAAATGTCATGATAATGATAGTCGCGCATGTAGCCACACTAGACCAATACATGAAGCGAACGCAGTGTACACCAAGAAAGGCACTCTTCAGATCCACCAAGCATGGGTCAATGGATCGCCAACGTCTTGTATTAGAGACACGGGTGCGTCAGTTGCGGGAGTTTACCACAAAATGGTAAATATGAGTGATTACACAGGTAAAAATGTTATTTGCAGAACGTTCGGAGGTACCCTAGAAAAATATAAGACCGCATGGGTCTCAATAAGATGTCCCTATTATATGGGAAAATATGTGCAGCAGTCTTACCAAACCCAAGTGCTGGGTTGATAATTGGGAACATTCCCAATGTTAAAGATTACACTCAGGAAGTAACGATCGAACCCAGACTTGCCAAGGCACTCGCAAGAACCCAAATTCAAGAGACGCTAAAAGAAGAAAATGGGCAACTAGCACAGGTTACTTCAAATGGTAACAGACGGCCCCCATTGACATGTACAAAAGTTGGTATAACACAACAGAGGGACGACATAATTGTACAAACTTTTTTTATTCAAATCCAGTTATGAAAAAGTTGACACTTCGCAATTATTAAACAAATCTATTCCCGTGAGTGTGAATGAAAAACATAAGCAAACAACCAGACAATCTCATATTTACACAAAGAACACCAGTCAGGTTATCCAACATAAACCACATGAAAATAGAACACATGTGATAACACTAGCCAAAAGTGCATCTAATGTTAACATACAACATATACATTCCACAGAACAAGGGCAATGGAACATCATAACCATATTGATTGGTCATATGTTGATGCTCATTCAGTCACCCCTCACTTTTTATGATTGCACCGTTACAAACATATACTCACAAACAAAGAAATATATTATTTACGCACAAGTCAAGAAATATGTTACAAACATTTACTCGCAAACCAAGCAATATGTCACAGACATAGGCGTACAAACAAGTAAAAATTATACAAACTGGTTGAATAAATGCAAAGAACATTACAAAAAACAAGCGACACTTGTCTTTACTTACCTGAGTTACTTACCTTATTTTTGCTTCAGATATTCCAATCTTACCTCAATACAGCATATGTAGTACGCATTATACACACGAGTGAAAACTATAACATTGTTCAAGTCAATAAAGTTAAAATATAAAGATAATGGCATACATTGAGAAGAAAGACACCATACGTTCGAAAGAAAGAAAGAAAGAAAGAAAGAAAGAAAGAAAGAAAGAAAGAAAGAAAGAAAGAAAGAAGAAATGAAAGAGAGAAAGAAAGGAAGGAACGAATAAGAGTATTAGTTAAACACATATCAGCTCATATCTCGCTACATACACATTAGATTATTACCGAATGTTCGTTCCGAATTTCTTTGATATGACAGCAACGTTTTCAGAACTGTCTTTCACGCTATCTCTGTTATTCTTTTACAAATTCATGATAGCAAATTAACCCCTGTTCTTTACTATAGCAGGAAACATGTTGTTACCTTTAACACTAATACGAAGCGTTAATAAATTTTATAACTATTTGCTTGGTAAAAGATTTCTTCTTCAATCAGAAGATTCTATATATATTTATAGTTTACTTTCTTTACAAGTCCTTAAGGATTACTCTTCTGTTACAAGACTATGAGTTTGATATAAGTCATATTCCACGCAAGGATAATAACTTGGCGGATCTTCTTAGTAGACTCTATAATTCCTATCTGCTTTCACATTTCATGTTATTTGTTTGCGTGTATACATGTAATACAACAGGCCGGTTGGTTATTTTATTTCGTAGACACCCCGAGTATCTCCATACAAACACAACTAACATTCCAATATATATTAGTTACATATTAAGTAATGTGAAGAAGCAGTCATTAGGAAGAAGAATGCCAGACATGTATGGTTAAATGACATCAATAACATCCAAAAGGAAGAGCATTATAGAAATGAATGTAAAGAGGCTACAAAAATAGTCAGACAGCAGAAGCGAGAATATATGAGTAATATAATCAAAGATATGGAAACTAATCACCAGAAAAATTAATACAGAAAATTTTTTAAAGAACTGAAGTCAATGAAACGAGGGCACCAACAAAACACATATGGTTTAAAAGACAAAAATGGGAATATGATAAATACCAATGAGGAAATGGAAAGAATACATGGAAAGAATATTTTATTGAATTACTAAATTGTGAAGCTCCAAGTCACATTTTCTCACAGGAAGAGGTTCTAACATGCGAACCACAAACTGAAGAACCTACATTTGAAGAAATCCTATATGTAATCACACGACTTAAAAACAATAAGGCAACTGGGACTGATGGAATTGCTGCTGAATTTATAAAGGCAGGTGGCCATGCATTACATCTAAAGCTATACGAACTAATAATAAAAATCTGGAGGACAGAAGAATTACCCCATGACTGGAAAGAGTCATTATTGATACCTATCTTTAAGAAAGGAGACAAGTTCCAATGTGGAAATTATAGAGGAATATCACTACTGTCCACAAGCTATAAGATACTATCCGCAGTATTACTAAATAGACTAAAACCATATTCAGAAGACATATTAGGTGACTACCAGGCGGGTTTTAGACAAAACAGATCAACAATAGATCAGATATTTATCTTACGACAAATAGCCGAGAAACATTGGGAATATAAAAGAGATCTCCATAACATTTTTGTGGATTTTAAAAAGGCTTATGATAGTGTCCATAGGAATAGTCTATGGAATGCTATGCAGGAATTTGGAATACCAAGGAAGTTAATCAACATGACCAGACTATGCATGGAAGATACTTATAATATAGTAACATATAAAGGCAGGAAATCAGACCCCTTCCAAATAACATCTGGCTTGAAACAGGGTGATGCACTATCGCCGCTACTCTTCAATCTGGCTCTAGAGAAAGTTGTAAGGAAGGTAAAGGAGGAATGTGATATTGGAGGAACATCCAAGCTGCTTGGTTATGCAGATGATATAGATATTATAGGGCTTATATATTATAGAATATATGGTAATTTCAAGAGACGGAATGGCTAGAAACTCTGGCCACATACAAATAGATAATATGACCATTAAAAGAACGGAAACATACAAATACCTGGGTACGATCTTCAACTGCTCCAACATCATAAGGGAAGAAATACAAACTAGAATCAACTCTGGAAATAAGATATACTATGCACTACAACATCTACTAAAATCAAAGGCGCTATCTCGTAACACCAAAATCACAATATACAAAACACTGATCAGACCAGTTGTGCTGTATGGCTCTGAAAC
Organism: Cepaea hortensis; assembly: GCA_963921405.1. Classification (NCBI taxonomy): domain Eukaryota; kingdom Metazoa; phylum Mollusca; class Gastropoda; order Stylommatophora; family Helicidae; genus Cepaea; species Cepaea hortensis. The sequence continues at coordinate 119,264,371 of OY992877.1, read as the reverse complement.
CTGGAGTACAACGAAAGGAGACGAAGCCTTGTTACAAACCTTTGAGAACAAAATTTTAAGACGCATCTTTGGACCCATTAGGGATACACAAAGTGGAGAGTGGAAAAGAAGAAGTAACAAAGACATTTATGATCTGTTTAAGTCCCCGCTAATCACTGGTATCATGAAGGCTAATAGACTACAATGGCTGGGGCATATAGAAAGAATGGAAGATAATAGGGAAACAAAACTCGCTTACACTCAGGAAATAAATGACCGTAGACCCCGAGGTAGACCAAGAAGGCGGTGGAGAGATAATACATGTACAGACCTACAAGCACTTGGAATCAACGACTGGCAAGAGAAGGTCCACCAGAGAGACGAATGGAGACGGATTGTATTTGCAGCAAAGAACCTCAATGGCTCGGAACGCTGAAGAAGAAGATATTAAGTAATGTCAGATATATACATTTTTTTAAAATTTAATTCACTGGCAGAAGACGCGGACAATATTCGTCGGGCCGTTGCCGTTATAGTGTTCCGCGGACTTATGATGTGGTCAGTGCATTTGTTTCGCATCAATATTGTGCGTGAGTGACTATACATGGACTTTGGACACTTTGCTGGAACTTTGCAATTTCGTCAGGAACTGCGTACGGTCTTTGTGGTGCGACACCAGTGTTTGTTATTATTAGTTACTTTAACTTGTTTTCATTTTTGCTTTAGTCATGCGAACTTTTATTCATTCATATTTCACATCATTGATCGCTTTCACATTTCTCATCATTAGCCGAAGTCGCATTCCTCATCAATGGTCGAATTCGCACGTTTCATCATCGGTCGAATTCACATCTCGCATTTTAAATCAGTTTCACTTGTTACATCATTGATCAGATTCACATGCCACGTCATTAATCAGATTCGTATTTCACATTATGGGTCAAATTCACATCTCGAGTTTTCGATCAGATTCACATGTCATGTCATGGATGGAATTCACATATCACATGATTACTCAGATTCACATTTCACATAATCGTGTGTATTTACGCGTCGCATCATTGAGTCTAATCATCACCCGCATTCACACTTCGCGTCATTGCGCAGATTCACATGTCACAACCATTTCACAAACGCATAGATTCAGATTATACTTCATGATTCACTCATCACACTGACGATGAGAGGATCATGTCATTCGTACATTTAATCTATCATTCCTGTGAATTTTACATCATGGGTCGCTCAACACGAGGTCGATGAGAGGGTCATGTCATTCATATAATTTTCACATATTACGTTATCCATTGTTGAAAGATTGATAATATATGAATATATTTAAGTTGTTACGTGCATATTTGTTGGTAGAATGTAGATAATTTATATATTGAACACATACACGATACAGTTCAGACGAAGAACAGTACAGACTATACATTACGATATATCGGGCTGAATAGCATGACACAATGAAAGAATGTGCATATTATGCGATTTTCTATTTATTTCAGGTTTAACTAAGTTTGTTATGATTAATGAATTACTAGTTCATAAATTGCATATAGGTATTTTAAAATTATGATTGTCCTAGTTCGCCGTGAATAAACTGATTATAGGTTTTTGGATTACCGACAACACATGAGGCTACAATGATGATGTCACATATTGATTCGACATGGCATTCCTTATTGCATGAGGCGTTCATAGCCAGAGGTACATTGATATTCAACATATACGAAGTCATAACCGTCTCGTTATATGTCAACCGCTACTAAGCAGAGGGGCCAAGCCACCAGGGACACCGGCGCTGGAGATACTCAGGTCAAGTTGTTTCTTATTGATTTCTGTGTATGTTCTGCTTAGTGGCCCAGAGTCATCAGGCATCTTTCCATTATGTTATTCACTTACCCTCATCATTGACATTGTTCTCTCCACAGGTGTTACTTATTTAGTTGAACTTTTGATAGGTACATTTGAGTGTCCGGTAGGGTTGCTATTGATTTGAACAGTATTACAGCAGAATCAACACGTGGTCAGCGTTATCAAAACAAGACCAGCAGCAACACTTGGATGACCTGTGTGTGCATATATTAGTATATATAACACTTAGCAGACACATCATAGAACCATGTCTACATTAGCAGACTTCATAGCTCTAGGTGAGAAGTGTGGTTTCACAGGGAAAATGCTTATGGCATGGGCTGAGAACAAAGTGAGTGAGAGTCAGAAGCAAGAACGAGAAGAGCAGCAGCTAGAAAACTTGAGAAAGAAGCTAGAAAGTTTGAGATGAAGAAATTAGCCGCACAAGAAGCAGCACTAGCTTTCAAAAAATAGAAACTAGCAATGCAATTAACATTGAAAGACAAAGAAGTAGAGGGGAATGTAAAAGTTAAGATTCTTGAACTTGAGAAGGAGGCAGAAATTGCGAAGACTAAATTGGCAGGCACAACGTTGGACCCCATTCGAAGATACCAAGGTATCATCAGGAACTTTGCACAAGGGGATTCCATCTCCGCGTTGGTGACTAACTTCGAGGTTCTTATGAACCATTACCAAGTCTCAGACGAAGTGTGGGCAATAGTCTTCCACAATCATTTATCGCTTGAGCCTCTAAAAGTAGTAGACGTAATCTCAGAGCATCTACGAAAAGTAGATACCACTACATTAAAGAAAGAGTCTTTGCACATTTCAGTTTAGATGAGGCTGGTCTTAGAACAGCATATAGAGCTCTGGCTCCGAAAGCTAACCAGACCTTCATGTATTTCGTATCCGAAACCCAGTCACTTTATGACAAGTGGTTGAAGGCAGATAAGGTAGGCAACGACTTCAACAAGCTCAGAGACTTGATGCTGAGAGATAAACCCATCTCAGCGGTGCCAGACTCCATGGCAACGTTCCTGTTCGAAAATAAGTGTGCCACAATATCTAAAATGGAGTCCAAGGGTGAGGCGTATCAATAATGCATGCAGGGAGATTTTCGCAGAGGGGGGAACAGCCAGAACTTATGATAGGAGCTTCTGCCAGGTTCTCTGATCAAAAGCAGACATACAGCCAAAGTAAATACCAAAAGAATAAACCTAAGAGTAGATACTACCCAACTACTCAATATAGACCAGCCCTAAAGAAAGCCGCTGATGTAGCTCGAACTGGGCCAGTAAGGATTTGTAAATATTGTGGTCGCCAACATGGGTTGTTGGAAACGTGCGACCGAAATCATGAGTACAAGTCATACCTCAAGGACCTTTCCCTTAGAAAAAACAATGGATACGCAGACTATAGAGACAGTCTACAATGCTGGTTGTGTAGAAGCTATGGCCACTTGGCCAGGGCGTGTAGTTTGAGACAACTGAATGAAGACACCAACATGGCATGCGCCATGTCCAGCAGCGACGAAGACGAACAACACGACACAAATGTAGCACACATGTATGTCAGTCAGGGTGACAGTAATGACAGCAATGTGTACATACAGGAAGCCAACTCAGCTTACATAAAAGACGGAAGTTTGGACGTTCGACCAGCATTAGTCAATGGACTAGTAGTGAAAATGGTCAGAGACACAGGGACCTCGATTGTGGTTGTAGACCGGAAAATCATAAGGGACGAATAGAGTAGCGTGGACGGACATTAATTGCCCGTACTACAAAGGGCGGGTAACAGCAGCAGTGTTGCTGCATCCGACAACAGAACTAATCTTGGGCAACATTCCCGATGTCAAAGAATGTACGCCCCAGGATATACAGAAATGGGGAAAAGATAACGTACAGATAGAGGAATGTAACTATGCAGCTTGGACTGTCCCAACAGAAGACAAGACGAGTAAAGTAGAAGACGATGCATCAGACATAGGGACTGACATTTACCAGACATACGACGAATACAGAAGAAACCAAGGACAGACAAGTAACCCTAGTACATGGACTGAACAGGTAACATCTCTCGATGATAAGAACACAGTCATGGATGACAAGCAGGGACCAATTGATAATTACGAACAACTAAGACAGTTGACACAGCAAGAACTTACATGGGATACATTACATTTTAGACCAGACATAACTGAGTACGAAAAGGAGAAAGTAGTCTGTGGGGTTGAAAACTTTAGAGCGAGTTACCCACAATTCAACGACAGCACAGCAACGGTGAAACAATTTTGTATGCCATACTTAACTCGCACATGTGCTAACAGGTTAGAAAAACATATGGTACAACAAGCATGTTCAGCATAAGAAAGTGGGTCAGTATCTGATTATAGGTTCCAGATCGAAGATATCGTACACAAGAATGAAAATAGGCAAGAACAAAGATCAAATAAGAAGGTTAAGATAAAACAAACAGATGTTGCAGATTACACAAAATCTGGTTGGGAGAATGAAATTCCCCCAAAGAGGCCACAAGGATAGTACACTGACACAAACGCTCTGTTAGCACAATGGCAACAAGAGAAAATTCCAGAAGATCAAATCAATAAACGAACACGAGACATCAAAATAAGGAATTGGAATAGGTATTGGAAAAGTATAGGTTTAACAGATGAGGAAAGGAAAGAGAAGACAAAAGAAATAGATACGTTCAAACCAATAACAACATATCTCACACAAGAAGACGCGAATCATTGTACAATACTACATGTTAAGGAGACATCACACCACCAGGCAAATCACATCATATACGTGTGACAGCATACAGTTACTGGGGTCTGCAAGCATTGGCCACAATAATATCAAACAGGAATTGTAAATTTAAAGGTTGAAACATAACATCGGTACCACGCACTACATAACATCACATGTTCCAACTCCTATTCTGTGATATGTATATAATGAATGTCTGTGGTATATTGGGAGGAGGATGCAGTACCCACCTTGGCCTACCCCGTAATGAAGTTAAGCTAAGAGGATGGGACTAATTTCGTCTGGAGGGGATGGATCTTTGGAAGTCAAAGTGCCCCATATTAGCTCAGGAAATCTAGGGGTTTCCCCAGAATGTTAATGACTTCCCTCCAAACTTTGCCTTCCCGAAAAGAGATACTTATTAAGCTCGTGAACCCCCACCTGTATCCATTTTCCCTTATAGGTGAAATGAGTACAGGAAATCTATATAATTTTTAAGTTCTCTTTTCTGAGTAATCTGGAACCTGGGAGTTTACAATAGAACAGGACGTTGCTGTCTATTCATGGTTACCCAGCTACCTTTTGTTCCAAATTCTACAAATATGTGATGTAGTAAAGTTAACTAAACACATATAACAAGTTTTGTCGCGTCACCATGTACTCGACAAAAGAAGGAAGTAAAAGTAAAATCTGTTTATTGAATAAAATGCTGTGGAAATAAAGCCAGTGAAGCAAATATGAACACATGAAATTCAATCATTAATCATGAGATAATATTACTATGTCCAATATGGAACATTGAACTCTCAGTAGATCCATTGATGATTTCAGTCATTTTGCTACTGTGCCTATCCACTGTTCTTCCTAACTTGTCTCTGAGCTATACAAGATATTCTATGTGAATTTCTTTGGAATAAGCGAAAACGTTTGTAAAACTAAACAGTCTCTACACACAATAAGACTTGGAGATGTTCATAGATACTCTCAGTCTATTGAAAGTCTCAGATTGGTTTCAAGATAATACAGGTTCAACTGAGTGTAATCAAGTTACTTCATTGATGAATTGCTGGTAAGATCTCTGCAATATTTCTGAGTTAATCTGCAGAATCTTTGTGATAATCTACAGAATCTTTGTGATAATCTGCAGATCCCAGTGACAATCTACAGAATCATGTGATAATCTGCAGATCCTGGTGACAATCTACAGATCCCGGTGATAATCTGCAAATCCTGGTAATACTCTACAGATCCTTGGTGATAATCTGCAGAATCTTGGTAATAATCTACAGATCTTGTGATAATCTGCAGAATCTTGGTAATAATCTGCAGAATCTTGGTAATAATCTACAGATCCCAGTGATAATAACCTGCGAACACCGTCTGCCTCACCTGACTCATAAGTCAGGTACATTTCTGTTACACAGAGGCAATCCAACTGAATCAGGCAAGGGTCATACAGGTCTTGAGAACTCCCCATGAAAAACACTACCGGCCTTCACGACGGTCTATCTGTATGTGCCAAATTACGGCGTTCTTCTTCCCAATAACCCGTGCGGCGATGCTATTCTTCTAGGTTAACCAATGGGTTTTGTCGGATTCGAACACCTGACCTGTCTATCATTGGGTGACACGGCTATTATTAGCGCTGATGCCACATTCTTCACATTCCGATGCGCTCTTGTGCGAACACTTTTGTAGAAAACTGTGTTTTGAAGTAGTGATGTGCAGAAGTGTAACGAATTGAGGGCGCAATATGCGACATTGCCTGATTAATTATAGAGAGATTTATTTTAACAAATTGTATGCCTGAATGTTTATAATGTTGGTTTATTGACATAAGGAAGTGGAAAAGCACAGAGGTAAACACTGTAACGATGTGTAACAGTGTGGTTAAAAGAGATATATTAGATCTGCGGATGCTAGCCATGACATGGCCTAAGAAACGTCACACCTGCTATAGGACAAAATAATATGGTCAGAAAAGGGACTTAATCCCGAGAGTACACTATGGCATACGGTAATATTATTATCGGAAAGCCATGCTTTCATACAAGGGGCCTGGTCAAATGGTTATCTCTCTGGAGCACCGACCAGCATAACAACAGGTCAGTAAGAACAATTTGATATATGACTGCTGTAGTGTAACATGCAATTATAAATGTGTAGATATGCATAGGTATGTATGGATATATACATATATACTCCCAAGACTGTTACTGATTTCAGACAGATGGGGGGGTGGTGGGGGGATGACTGAGCAGAAGAGATAGTGTCGAAGATACCTCAAAAATGTTACCTCACTAGTTGACTGGATGGGCTGAGACGAGCAGACTCGAGAAAAGTAACAGTCAGAGAAGACAGATACCAGCCAGATACAATTAAGGGAATATTAATAATACCATCCACAATCATTGAATAAACAAAACTCATAACACATATAGATATAGATAGGAACATCATTTTATTGTCTTATAGGTACATACATAAACATCAGTGCATTGGTACAAACATAATCATCATGCCATGTATATCCGTGTAAACAGTATGCACATGATTGTAACAATAACTGTAACATTACTGATTGTACTATTACCTTATGGTAACACAGAAGGTATAAAATGAGATAAATAATTTCAAAGAAATAAAAAGAAGAGTCGACAGCTGCTAAACGGAATGACGTACAGTGGGTCTAAATCCGTGATACATCAGAAATGACACTCAAGAGTCTATAAGAAAAGGAAGAAGAAATCAACGGAGACACTACTATCAGTGATGCATATTGATTTTATGGATTTGATAATGATATTACATGTGAGTCCAATTGTATATACCGTTCAGGTTTTATGACAATATTGTAGGTTGGAGAGACAGACAAGTACAAATGGTAGAAGTAACTTGTGCAATTGTTTGAACATGTACATAACAGAAGAATAGGACGAGTGACATTGATGCGAAAGAAAGGGTACGGAAAGGCTGAGAGGAGGAATTTGTGCGAATGAGAGTCAGCAGAACAATGTTAAACACAAGCTGGATACTTTCACACCTGTATACAAGAATCTTACGGGCAAAGATGTAACATTTGAGTTTCCAGTATGCGTGTTGTGAGGCAGAGAACATGATGAAAATTAAACACTATTTTGAAAATAAAAAGACAAACGATGAAAGGATGAAGAGAGAGGATGAAAAAGAGAGAGAGAGAACAGAGTACAAGGTAAGATGAAAAAAAGAACACAAGGATAGTGTAATAGTATTATTAGTAGTGCCACTAATAGTAGTACCAGGTGGTAGTACTTTGTACATATAATATTTTAACATGACATACCTTGGCATGGGAGTAGATGTACATAAGTGACATGGTATTAGTAACACTACAAGGAAAAAGTCAGTAGGAAGAATACCATGAACAAATAGAGAATGCAAATGAAGGGAATATCTAGCCATAGGACACAAGCGAACATCACAGCAAAATGTAACAAATGGCAGCCGACCCCACACGCATGTTGACAAGACAAATGCAAGAGTCATACAGTCACCCGCACCAAAGAGATCCACAGTCGTAGCATAGGTTGCTCGGGGGCAAGATAAGAGCTTAAACAAAATAGGTGTGGAAATGATATGTCTGTAATACACACGTTCCTGCACCCAGGGCGTAAGTGTTGGAGAAGGGTGTCAGTTGCTTATACCGAGATATAAATGAGGAACCATATGAGAATGACCGGGGTGGGGCATTGGGACTCATATTAGGTTGGTCCTCAACCGGCCGAATACAAAGGGGGCTGAGGACACACGAGGTCTATTTGGGAATAGACGGATATTCGTGTCTGACATTATAATTTGTGTGAGGTATAGCAGAATATCAACGTAACACATAGGGAAGTTAAAGGGAACTGATAAGCAAGCTCTAAGGCATGAGGGAGTAGACAGATATGTGCGACCGAGTGACACGCGTGTGCGACTAAGGACTCATGTCAAGGGCGGAGATAAGGTAGAATCCAAAAATGTTAGAACACTTTTGAAATTGCGGGGTGGGGGGGGGCATATGTGTAATGTCTCCAGATCTGTTTTCCCTGTACAGTGAAAGTATTTTCAGAAATATTGAAGATATGGAAGGAATCAACATTGGGGGACGATGCATCAATAACATTAGAAATGCAGATGATACAGTCTTGATTGCAGACAATGAACAGGACCTGCAAAATTTAGTAGATGCGGTTGTTACACACAATGAACAACTAGGGTTAGAATTAAATTGTAAAAAGACACAGATTATGGTCGTCACTAGGAAAAACGAAATACCACAATGTAATATACAAGTAAATGGGAATATTCTTCAACAAATGAATAGGTACAATTATTTCGGAACAGTAATAACATCTGATGGGAGATGCCTTGAAGAGATTAGAACAAGAATTGCCATGGCAACATTAGCCTTTAGCAAGATGAAAAACATACTGACCAATAAAAAATATGTCAATTGAAACGAGAAAAAGAGTGTTGAGATGCTACATAGAACTTGTACTTTTATATGGATGTGAAGCTTGGACAATGAGCAGTCAGGCTGAAAAACATCTGATGGCTGTAGAAATATAGTTTCTGAGGAAAATGCAAAGAATAATATGGACAGCCAGAAAGACCAATGAACAAGTCCTTCAAGAAACAAATGAAGATCGTAAACTGATTACAGACATTAGACGTAGACAATCACAATTTTTTGGGCATGTTATGAGAAGAAATGATTTGGAGAACTTGGTGACAACTGGTAAGATCGAGGGGAACAGACCAAGGGGAAGACCTAGAAGCAAGTACCTGGATGGCTTGGCCTTGTGGCATGGTTGAGACAGAGACACGGAGTTGATCCACGACTCTGGTGATCGAGTGAGATGGCAGAACATGACCGCCCACGCTTACCGGTATGGCACGTGATGGATGGATATGCCATGATTATAGTTATGAGGACAATAACTCAGATAAAAGTTGTTAGTTTTAACTGGTCACGATAAGGATCATTGAGAGGGAGACGGTAAAGATTGAAAGAGCCAACAGAATTGCGAGCTGAGGCCACGTGATGTGTTAGGCGATCGGTTAGCGGGGAGTGGAGAATTCAGTCGGCCGGGAAATACAGTGAAATACACATCGTAGGAAAACGACAGGTCAACAGTCTAAGATGTAAATGTGGACAGTAATTCAACTGTAAATATGAAACCTAAGATTCGAACGGCAAGGGATAGAGTTGAAGAGTTGCAGAGTCCGGTTGTGTAGCAAAGAGATGGCCAGTACACGCCAGGCCGGTAAACACGCGGCCGTACAGAAAACTAGGTTAGCCGTGTCGCTCGCTTGACTGAGGGCCCAGTAATGACGCATTACGAACTGTAAGTTGTCAAATTGTTATAGTGAGTAATTATATGAACGTGCTATGAATAAAACACTGATTCGTTTGGTAGGCTGTTTGGGGCTGCTATTCTTTGTGCTATTGGATGTGTTCATGCTTAAGTTGTCAGTGTGCCTACAACATAACCCCTACAAGCACATTGGCAGTCACCAGGACAGCAAGCCGTCCAGGGGATGAGGACAGTGCTTTTGATCTGGCGCTGGTTTTTCCTTCACTCACTACAGTGTGTAGATGGGGTGTCCTAGGACACCACGGCATCGACCACCACCCTTGCAGCATATTGGTGGAGAAAGGCAGAACCAGGCAACACAGGTTAACAGTCAAGACTTTCCAGTATGACAGTACAGGGCAAGATGTGGTGAGTAGAATAAGACGTGACACGCGCAGAAAGCTTCAGGGCAGGAAAAAAAGTTGGGAGCAGCCACTTTGGTGGAATTTCTAGGTGGAGAAGGCTTGGGTGGATAAGCGTAGCCCTGTAAGGAGATGGCAAAATGCCAAGAAGAATGGAGCTTGCCATTGTAGTCCCTGCATGCACGTAGAAAGAGAGATGCACACAAAAGTCAGCTATTTCAAAAAACTGGTCAAGGTGGTTAAAAGTGAAAAATGGGCAGAGGTGTGTCAAAGAGAAAGCACAGACAATTCACTGAAATTGTTCTGGCGACTACATAAAAGCATGAGTGGAGTAGTCAAGAATAAGAGCATATCTGACTTCCAAGGTGCTGACCTCATCTGGCAGAGGACTGGCGAGGACAAGAGCAAAGCCCTCTTTGAACGCTATCTAGAGCAGAGCAACCAGACAGACATGGGAGGCCGAAATCTTGCCAAGGAGGTAACCTCAGGCAGGTGTAAGGCCCAGAACACTTCGGATGAAGACACAGTGACGGTGAAAGAAATCAAGGCTGAGCTTCAACGATCAAAAAACATCGCTCCAGGGCCTGATGGTATAAGATACGACGACATCAATAGGTGTACCGACAACAAGCTAGAGAAACTAGCAGACATGTACAATAGCAGTATAGGGAGTGGTTACACAGCTATCTGATTGCCTTGCCAGAGCCTGGCAAAGACCAAACAAAAATTCAGGGATATCGAGTTATAACCATGCAGAATACAACAGGCAAGCTGCTGGGGAAGTTAAGTGCCAGAAAAATATCAAGCCAGCTTGAGAGGCAAGGTGTTTTTCCACCTACCCTGGGTGGGTAACGTCCAAATAAAGAAACCTGGACCAATGCAGCAGTTTTTGCCCATGATGTCTATGAAGGTTTCCACTCAGGCATTGAAACCTTTTCTGCAGCGATTGATCTTGAGGACGCGTACAACAGAGTAGAATTGGATTCTTTAATGCTTCAGCTTCTTGAACTTAAAATAAGTCCATTCCTCCTTAGTTGGATAGCTGCAGCCCTCTTCCAACGGACAGTAGTTTTTAGATGTGGAAGTTGGACTTCGGAACCAACAACAATACATCCTGGCCTATCACAGGGATCACCATTATCTCCGGTACTGTTCAACGCCTACACAGTGAGAATCACCAGTGAGCAGATCACTGGGCCTTGTAGGAAATTGTCATATGCCGACGATGTTTTAGTGTATCGTCAGGGTGAGGATAGAGATCAGGTTGCAGTGGAACTACAAACCGAACTCAATCGAATAAGTACTTGGTGTGTTGAAGCTGGGGTAATGGTCAACCCAACAAAAGCAACAGTGACTTGGTTCTCGTTGAATAATCATATTGTCAACACTCCAACACCAAATGTAAAGCTGTATTCAGAGACGGTGGAAAGAACGCAGGCAATGAATTACCTGGGGATACGGTTTGATCGAAGCCTTGTTTATAATGAGCACATAGACCATGTGATAACAAAGGACAAGCGGGGTTTGGCTGCGATGCAGGTGATGGCGGCAGCAGACTGAGCAGCGCCATCTATATGTTCTATACGAGGGGCTGGTCATATCTGTTTTTGAGTACGCGATGGCAATCCTGACTCTCAGCCGTAAGCAGATAGAAAGGATACAGAATGAAGCTATGCGCATTATTCTTGGATGTACAAGAGATACGGCATACAGGGCGATGCACTACCATCTTGATTTTCCAACCATTGAAGACAGAATACGTGTTTGCAGAGCGCGCGCATACCTCAGAGTTAACTCAAACACACAACATCCACTGCATAGTGAAATTATGAAGGTGAAGGGCAGCAGGTTAAAAAGAGGACGGTAGTGGATGGGTCAAGCCGAAGACATTATTCAACAGGTGTGTTCACTTGAGGACTTAGAACCTGGCGAGGAATGGGTACAAGTGCCAACAGATTTCTGCACATCCTTTTCAGTTTGCATCCAGCTAGATAGAACATGCAGACAAGAAAATCCGGCCGCTGTGGAGGCGGAAGTACAAGCGTTGATTTTCGAGAATTCGCTAGACGGTGATGCTGTCATTTACACAGATGGGTCAGTCGTCCAACATGTGAAAAGCTCATGGGCCTTTACGACTCAGGACGGAGGGAGAATTGTGAAGGAGGACTCTGGTGCTTTTGCTGAGACCACAAGTAGCCTGACTATGGAAGTCATAGCAGTAAGTAAAGCAAGAACATGGCTCGAGACACAGACATTCACTAGGGCATGTTTCCTTAGCGACTCAATGAGCATGCTCAAGAGGATAGAGATGGGGTGGATCCGAAGAGAATGGTTGCTGTCTCGGGAGCAGTCTTGGCTGCAAAGATTAGTTTCATCTTCGTGCCAGAGCATGCAGGAGTACAAGGAAATGAGCGGACTGACAAGCTCGCAGGTAAGGCTACTGTGGAAGGCGAACACGCCATTGACCAGGCTGGCATTCTGAATTCTCTACGAGAAATAAGACTTTTGCAAGAACCAAGTGATGACTGTCTACAACCATGGCCAGACTGCGAGAACAGCAAATTAAAAGAGGGGTGGCCAAACAAGAACACTACGCAGGAAGCCAAAGAAGATTGATAAACCAACACAGAACTGGTGTCATTAGCCGCTACACGATGCGGGATTTGCTGAGGAGGGGATCCGAGCACTTATGACTGAATGGTTCGATGTGCAATGATGATGATCTGTCGACTAACTAACTATAACATTTATCTTCAAAGGCATTTATGCACTGTTTAGTTTGTTTAGTAAGTGCCCAGGTCTCACAGGCGTTTTATTCTTCTTTCGTTAGCTTGTCGCTTGTCACTCTTGTCATGTCTTAGTTAGATATGGCTGAACTACCGTATGACAGTAGACGGTACTACCTGCTTTCTGCCCGAATATTGGGCGGCGCTTACCAAACCCGACACCCCACATTGTGCCAACGGCTTCGGGCGGAAGAGCGCAATTGAGAGGGTAAATCCTGGTGCTAGGAAATGCAACCTAAAGAGAAAATGTCATGGCAGGGCAGATCAGGCCCTAAGCCTTGGTTGGCAGCTGATCTAGGATCGAAGCACCGACAGGCGGACAGTTTGAGCATTGCTTTACTGATCCGGCAGCTGTTGCAGCTTGTCTTGTTCCAGATGTATAAGTGCTAAATTTCCTCTGGAGTGGACTAGGCAGGCCGAGAGAGGGTTCATGCTGCACGGGCAACACATGGTCTCTATATTTTAGTTCAGGCTTTGTGCTATGGAGAGGCAATAACCCCATCCCTGGTCTTAACCGGTCTCGGAATCAAAGTGAGAGGTAACATTTATGGGTTATAAGTCCTTGTCAATTGGCGTAGACATGGGGCGCAGTAACAAGCTATGTGGAGGGTATCAAATAGCCCGTCACAATGTTTCAATACTATTCTATAGCCCTGGCTGGGATAGGTCTTTGCTTGCCGACCCTCCTCCGTTCCCTGGACTCACTGTCACTCTCTCTTTCGACCTAGGGACCTAGTTCCTAAGGTGTATTTCTGGCTGACACATAATTAACCCAGTGCTCGTTGGAGTAAACTAAAACGTGATTTATTAAATTAATAAAGAACAGCACAGGAAAACATCAAGGCAGTTAAAACAGATAGTTATAAACAGACACAATAAGGATAAAGTTCAGACACAGAGCCTCAGGTTGCTTATCTTCACAGACCGAGCTTAGTACATTGTCCGATCTGTCCACAATCAGCTCACCGCATGTGCAAGAATCTCCTTCCTTCCAGGTAATTGGTTGTACGTACAACAGGCTTCTGTAGATCCAAAGCCACTGGTTTTTGAGGACTTCTATTCATAGTCAATTAAGTTCATTTGGCACAAGGTTTTCACTAATTGGGAAATTAATTATGGTTTCCAATAATGGGAATTGTTCATGGAGGTATAATGGATAGGTGCCTTTCACTGTCCTGTACAAAATGGGTATGCAGAATAATCATGCGTAGGCCCAGCCAAGAAACTAACTGCTCTCGAGCCTATGTCGCTGAAAGGACTTGCGATGCGCCATTACCGCAAATTGTCATTTGTCCAAGACCAACCTTGCCTCTCTCTCAGAGTTAGTCACACCACGTGTGGTATGGCCAATACCTTGACCTGGCTTCATCAGACTATATAGCTTTAGCATAGAAGCCCTGTTGATACTGTCCGATTTAGTCACGTCCAACAGAAGAGGACCCTTTTCATTCCTCCAGTAGGAGACGGCACTTGACTTGTAAAATTCTTTAAAACTTCAATACATTGTGCCGACAACAACCGATAAGGTTTTCAATGGACATTCATGGCTCAAGAAATTACACTAGTGCATATTTGGTGCAAGGCGCGCCATCGGGTTTTCCCCAAGACACGCCAGACTTCCAATCATTCTATTAAGAAGATCGGGTTGTAGAGGTAACCCAGAGAACTATCCTTCAGGGGAATTGATCGGACAAGAGAACTCAGAGTTCCCGAAAGCCATTTCCTCCTGTTTTCCAAAAATCAAAGAAGGCATGAGGACATGGGCCACTGGCGTTTCGCCACATAGGCCCCCTCTTAAGAAAGTCGAACCCTACGAACTTTCTACTGCCAGTGGTTCTGTTCGAATGACCCCACCCTCACATTCAACCATAGGATGCCGTGATAGAAAATCCGCTCCCACATTCTCCCTTCCGGGGATGTATTCGACCGTGAACTGATACGGTTGTAGGAGCAATGACCATCTCATTAACCTCGCGTTCAGTTTCTTAGAAGTTGCCAAGAACGTCAGAGGTTGATGGTCGGACTGCACTTTGAACGGTACTCCATACAGATAAGGTTGAAATTTCTGTACCGCCCACCCTAGAGCCAGACATTCCCGTTCGACGGTGGAGTAATTCCGTTCTGCGGGCAACAGTTTTCTACTTGCATACGCCACCGGACATAGCACCGAAGGATTATCTCGCCCTTCCTGCAACAGAGTTGCCCCAATCCCTATGTTACTCGCGTCGGTTCTTAGAACAAACGTTTTCTCCAAATTTGGGAGTTGCAGGACTGGCCTATCCACCAAAGCCTGTTTCAGCTTCCCATAAGCTTCTTCACAGCTTGGGGTCCAGACTATAGGATCTGGCGATCCTTTCTTCAGGGCTTCGGTTAACGTCGCCCCAATTTCGTTGAACCTCGGAATAAATTTCTGGTAAAACCCACACAGAGACAAGAAAGACCTAACATCCTTTTTGGATTTAGGACGGGGTGCGAGTCTGGCCTTCTCAATATTCTTTTCTTCCGGTACCAGTCCCCCCTGGGTAATAGTATGTCCCAGAAATTCCAAGGATTGGTAGCCAATCATGCATTTGGCTGGACGGGCGGTTAACCCTTCCTCTTTTAACCTAGTGAAGATCTGTCCCAAGGATTTCAGGTGATCCCTCAGATTGTCAGACGCGATGAGACTATCGTCCATAAACGAGACCACAGAGGGATCCTTTAAAGGCTCTAATAACCTTCTCATCATGCGAGTGAACACACTGGGCGCATTGCTCAGCCCAAATGGCATCACCTTGAATTCGTAATGCCGGCTGAATGCGAGCAAGGGGCGAACCTCGGGCTTCACAGGGATCTGATAATATCCCCTGCTTAGATCAATTTTCGAAAAGTACTTTGCCTTATTTAGTCTGGCAAACAGTTGATTTGTGTTCGGTAACGGTTCAACTTGGAATGTCGTACAACTGTTTAAATGCCTGTAATCAATACATAGGCGGTGCTCCCCACTGGGCTTCCTCAACAAGACAACCCCAGCATTATAAGGAGACGTCGAAGGAGTGATGATGTCATCGTCCAGAAGCTTCTGGATTTCGGCTTCCATGGCCTTCTCTTTCGAAAAGGGCACTGGATATATTTTTTGGCGAACGGGGTCTTGGGTAGTCAGAGACATATCAAACTCGACCAACCCTGTCCGCCCTGGCCGATCGGTAAGGATCTGCTGATGGGACTCCAACAAACGGATGAACAGATCTTTTTCTTCAGCCGACAGATCAGGATTTATATGTACATCCCTATAGGTTTCTCCAGGGTGTAAAGGATACCCCCTATCCGCATCTTCGCCCGATTCAGTTTCCATCGCGACCGCCATAGTCATGAGTGGGAGAGAAGTACCATCAGAGGTTAATGTGGAAGATTTGGGATTTCCCCCTGATCCGGATGGCATAGTTGGTGCGGGACACAACCCTTTCCACCGGGAAAGGCCCCTGCCAACCAATTTCGAGTTTATTGGAACCTACTGGAAGTAACAACAGAACCCGATCCCCCACTTTAAGAGACCTATCTTTCGTCCTTCTATTGAAGTAGGCCGCGTGTCTCTTTCTGGCCGCCCTCAGATTCTGAGCTGCCAAAGCCCAACCCGTCTGGAGTTTCTTCTTTAACTCTTCGACGTATTTATATGAGGATACAACTTCTTCGGAAGTTTCTTCCTCTGTCCAACATCTCAATAGGGCTTCTAAGGGACCCTTGATTGGCCTCCCGAATAGTATAGTGGCTGGTGGCAACCCGGTCGACTCATGGGGAACCTCCCGATAGGCGAACAAGGCGGCTGGGATATACTCATCCCATCTGTCTGGTTTTTCTTGAGCCAGCTTCCGAAGCATGGTCATCAAGGTACCATTAAACCTCTCTACTTGCCCATTCGACTGAGGGTGGTATGGGCTTGTGTGAATGTGGTTAGTCTGGAAGATACGAAAGACTTCCTCCATCAGCTTACCACAGAACTGAGACCCATTGTCTGTCAGGATCTGGTTTGGAAATCCCAACCGAGTAAAGGTCTCCATCAGTGCATCAGCCACTCGCTTAGAGTTGATTGTGGCCAACGGTATCGCCTCGCCCCACATGGAACAGAAATCCACCATCGTAAGAATATACATATTCCTCTTCCTAGTCCTAGGAAGAGGACCAACCAGATCGATGGCAACTCTCTCGAAAGGAGAGTTCATAATGGGCATGTCGCCCAGGATTACTGGAGCCGTCCAGTGTTTTGGTGCCACACGCTGGCACTCTGGGCACGACTTGACGTACCGACGCACGTCTCCAGTCATCCCTGGCCAGTAGTAATGGCAGGAAATGCGCTGGAGTGTTGCCCCGGCACCCATATGTCCACTGAATGAAATGGTGTGTCCCATATGAAGAAGTTGTTCCCGATAGGCCTTAGGAACTACCAGCTGTCCATGCTGGCGTTCCTCCACTCCGGCTCTCCGGAACAATAACCGATTCTTCATATAATACTGACCCCGTCTTGGTGGGTCAGAACTTTTTGGCAACTGGTTGAAGCAAGGTTGCAAAGTAGCATCCTGGCTTTGAGCAGCTCGTAACTCCCCAGGCAAGGGATTCACGATCAAGGCCGGCGTCTCCTCATCTCCCGATTGAGATCTGGTTTGCATTGCCCCTACGTACATGGGTTCTGTTGGGATCCCTAGAAAGACGTAGCGACAACCCAAGATCATTGGGAAGACCGGATCTAGCAGAACGGCTGCCTGTATAGTGCCGGTAACATATTTTGATTTGATGTCCACCTTCGCAATTGGAAGAGACATCGCTACCGCACTCTTTGTCGCCGTTTGAATCTCAATAGATTCCCCAGTTAGCTGCTCTGGGCTCACTAAGTGTGATGAAATTACAGCCTCAAACTGCAGACCTGTGTCATAGAGACACTCAACTGGTTGTCCGTTCACAAGTACCGTCTCTACTACTGGTGGTTTCTCTGAATCTTTGTTCTCAAGACCCCTCCCTTCTACCTCCTTGTTAGACCCCTCCTCGGTTTCTACAAGACAGGCAGCATAGTGAGAGTCTTTCTGTTTACGCCTGCAATCAGCCGTATTGTGTGTGGGAGATTTGCAGTAGGCGCACCACTTTTCACTCCACTTTCTTTTAGGAGATCCAGGTGGACTCTTACCAGAGGGTTTCCTACTTGGAACTTTATCGAAAGGATCCTCCTTCTTGGTGTGAGCTGTTTTAGGGATCTTCTTCTTTCCAGACCATGTGTCTGGTGGTTGGGGATTGGGTTGTGACAGTTCCCCATTATCCCCATGAGCTAGCACATACCTTTCCACTAATGTGTTTACTACGTCTAACCTTTCTGCCCCATTCTCAAGCAAGAAGGTTTGCAATGGCTTAGGCATCATCCTCTTCATTTGGTCCACGACCACTAATTCTTCTAAACTTTCATAGTCGTTAGCAAATCCAGCTAATGACATCCACTTCAAAAGGTAAGACTTCAGTCTAACACTGTAGGCTGCGAACATCTCCCCTGGCTCTCTCTTTGACTTTCTGAACTGCTTTCGGTATGTATGGGCTGTCATCTGGAACCTTTTCAATAATGCTTTTTCCAGAGCCTCATAGTCATTCTCCAAACCAGGTGGTAACCTTGAGTAGACCTCGTACGCTGTCCCCCTCAGGCCCTGTGAGATTTTCAAGTTCCATTTCCCACGTTCCAATCCCATAGCCAAAGCCATCGACTGAAATCTGTGAAGATACTGGAAGACTTTGTGTTCATCGAACGGGAGTAATGGGAACTTCATTGCCTGGTATGGACCGCCACTAGAAGTTGTTGAGTCAGGGAGAACTGCGCCTCCAACTGCACCCTCGCTTTCCTTGGCAGTTTGAGCTTTTAGCTCCAACTCCCTCATACGGAACTCATGGTCTCTGACTGCCTGCTCGGCCTCCATCTTCCTCGCCTCAGCCTCAATTTTCTTGGCGTCGCGCACAGCTTGTCTGAAGTCTCTTTCCACTTCCTGAACATATTTTTGTAACTCGGCCCCATCATAGCCCATCTCACGCCCTGTAGCCTGTACATCAGCAACATTAAACTTAGCTGATGCCATCTTAAACTCAGAGGGAAAGTGCATAAGAAATTGTATAGAAAATGATTATCTCACATAACCAAAATATATATATTACACGACCACAACACGTCGTATGTCGGTCAGTCTGTGTCAGGAAGAGTATAGACAATAGCCAGGCACGGTAGGCAGAACCTATTGATAGTAGACAAGAATATATGTCCCCTATCACTATATCAGCCAGAACTCCACCAGGATTTCAAATATCCCGCGACGAGCCCCCAGAAATTGTAACAAGCTATGTGGAGGGTATCAAATAGCCCGTCACAATGTTTCAATACTATTCTATAGCCCTGGCTGGGATAGGTCTTTGCTTGCCGACCCTCCTCCGTTCCCTGGACTCACTGTCACTCTCTCTTTCGACCTAGGGACCTAGTCCCTAAGGTGTATTTCTGGCTGACACATAATTAACCCAGTGCTCGTTGGAGTAAACTAAAACGTGATTTATTAAATTAATAAAGAACAGCACAGGAAAACATCAAGGCAGTTAAAACAGATAGTTATAAACAGACACAATAAGGATAAAGTTCAGGCACAGAGCCTCAGGTAGCTTTTCTTCACAGACCGAGCTTAATACATTGTCCGATCTGTCCACATACAGCTCATCGCATGTGCAAGAATCTCCTTCCTTCCAGGTAATTGGTTGTACGTACAACAGGCTTCTGTAGATCCAAAGCCACTGGTTTTTGAGGACTTCTATTCATAGTCAATTAAGTTCATTTGGCACAAGGTTTTCACTAATTGGGAAATTAATTATGGTTTCCAATAATGGGAATTGTTCATGGAGGTATAATGGATAGGTGCCTTTCACTGTCCTGTACAAAATGGGTATGCAGGATAATCATGCGTAGGCCCAGCCAAGAAACTAACTGCTCTCGAGCCTATGTCGCTGGAAGGACTTGCGATGCGTCATTACCGCAAATTGTCATTTGCCCAAGACCAACCTTGCCTCTCTCTCAGAGTTAGTCATACCATGTGTGGTATGGCCAATACCTTGACCTGGCTTCATCAGACGTATATAGCTTTAGCATAGAAGCCCTGTTGATACTGTCCGATTTAGTCACGTCCAACAGAAGAGGACCCTTTTCATTCCTCCAGTAGGAGACGGCACTTGACTTGTAAAATTCTTTAAAACTTCAATACATTGTGCCGACAACAACCGATAAGGTTTTCAATGGACATTCATGGCCCAAGAAATTACACTAGTGCATATTTGGTGCAAGGCGCGCCATCGGGTTTTCCCCAAGACACGCCAGACTTCCAATCATTCTATTAAGAAGATCGGGTTGTAGAGGTAACCCAGAGAACTATCCTTCAGGGGAATTGATCGGACAAGAGAACTCAGAGTTCCCGAAAGCCATTTCCCCTGTTTTCCAAATATCAAAGAAGGCATGAGGACATGGGCCACTGGCGTTTCGCCACAGGCGCCACGGGTTGCCTCTGACGGTGGAAGACACCTACAGGTGTCACTGATCAGCTACCGCTCGCCTCAAGCCGGGCAGCCCCCCGGCCAATTGGGTGCTGATCTGCCACAGCTTGCCTGCCTTAATGGGTGCTTGGGGCTAGGAAAAAATCTGAATCACAGACTTTAAAACCATTGCACCAAGTACAAATAAAAAGATAAATAGAAACCTCAAGCTACGGCTTGCAACTTGCAACGTAAGAACCATGTGTCCAGGATTTTCCACTGATTGACGAATATTGACGATGTAGGAAAAGCAGCTGTGATTGATGCCGAACTCAGTCGTCTTAAGATTGATATTGTAGGCCTGCAGAAGACTCGCCTCGCTGAGGAAGGGTCACTCGGGGAAAACAATTACACCTGTTTTTGGAAGGGTAGATGGCAGGCAGGAAAAAGGCAACATGGTGTTGGCTTTTCAGTGAATAATTCGCTACTGGGACTACTGGGATGATTGAAATTCCAACTGGAGGTAATGAAAGACTATTATTCCTGCGCTTGGCAACCTCTTGTGGTTTTGCCACCATTATTACTGCATATGCACCAACACTCGCTTCCTCTGATGATGTGAGGAGTTCGACTCTGTGATCAAGGAAGCTCTAAAATATGGTTACATTTTATGCTCGATGATTTCAATGCTCGTGTGGGCCAGGACTCGAATTCATGGCCAGTGTGCCTTGGAAAATACAACATGGGTCGCATGAATGAAAATGGGCAAAGGCTGCTGGAACATTGCACCAGAAATGACCTATGTATTACAAGCTCCTTTTTACAAACAAATGAGCTGCATAAGGTCACATCGAACATCAAAGATCCGGCCATTGGCATCAGCTGGACTTCATCATCACACGGAGACAACATCTGAACCATACATAATTGACTCGAAGTTATCACAGTACTGACTGTGATACGGATCATTCTTTGGTTGTTACAAGGGTTAGACTGAGACCAAAGAGAATCTACACGGCTAAACACAAATCTAGCCCCAGGATTAATATTATTAACACTCACGATCCTGAAAAGTGCTTTGAGTTTAAACAGCAACTTAAAGACGCTTTCACTGATACGTCAGAATATTGTACAGTAATTGAAAAGTGGGGTAAACTTAAGGAATCTCTTTATAAAACTGCGGTGGGAGTTTACGGCACTGTGGATCATAAGAGGCAGGACTAGTTTGCGGCAAACAGCCAGACACTGCAGCCCTTGATTGATAAAAAGAAGATAGCTCTCTTAAGAAGCAAGGAAATAACAAGGTACAACACTCTCAGTGAGCTGAAGCAAGCTAGGAAGGATTGCAAATGGATGCCAGGCAGTGTGCAAATGATTATTGGATGAAGTTATGTGAGTCCATTCAAAATGCAAGTTATAGTGGAAATATCAGAAGCCTGTGGTTCATTTCAAAAGAAGTGTACGACTGAAAACCTTGACTGGAGAAATCATCACTGATAAGAAACAGCAGATGGATAGATGGGTGGAGCACTATTTAGAGCTTTACTAAAGTGACACCAAACTAGCGGATGATGCCCTCAACGCCATAGAGGCCCTGCCAACTCTTGACTACCTGGACACACTTCCCACCAGCGAAATGGGAAGGTCGACGTGCGACAATGGCAGAGTTTGTTCGATATGGATGAAAGGCATATCATCTACTGTGGGGACTTCAATGCCAGAGGCAGTCAATGGGGGAATTGCATCAATAATAGACAGGGAGAAGATCTGGAGGACACCCTGGCATCTGCTGCCCTAATCTGTCTGAATGATGGGAAGGTCACTAGAATAGCCACTCGACCAGGTGACTCTGACAGCGTCATTGACTTGGCTCTGGTGTCGCCCACCATCGCACCAAGGTGCCGGTGGGACACACTGGGATACCACGATAGTGACCACTACCCTTGTGTCATCCTGATCAAGAAAGACGGGGCCATGAGTCAAAGAAACAAGACAAATGCCTTCCCGTACGACAACACTGGTCAAGACGCCATAAGCAAGATCAGAAGAAGAAAACTAACTTCCTCCCGCAGGAGACAAGAAAGATGGTTGCAGCCACCATGGTGGACTGGAGAGGTCGAGAAGGCATGGCTGGGAAAGAGGCAGGCTGTCAAAGACTGGCAAAAGGCCAGAAAGGCTAACATGTCACAGGTTGAGTTGGCGAACCTGAAGACTGAGGTCGATAGGACGACGACTTTATTCAAATCCTGCGCAAAACAGGCCAAGGCAGAGAAATGGGACGAGTTCTGCAGGAAGGTGTGCTCCGAGCGATCTCTTACGACATTCTGGCGCCTCCACAAGAACATGAACGGTGCTGCACAACATAGGGGTATTCCAGACTTTCAAGGCACAGACCTCGCATGGAAAAAGTCGGATGCGGATAAAGGTAAGGCCCTTGTTGCACGCTACATAGAACAGACTGACCAGAAAGACGAGCCCGCCAGACAGAGGACCACAACGACACTCTCTCAGTTGTGCGAGGGGGTCGGGACAGATGAAGAATGGACAATCACAGCTGAGATATTGCGTGCGATGCTCAAGAAATCACCTAACACCGCCCCAGGCCCAGACGGCATCCGATATGTTGACCTACTGGTGATATCAGATGATGACATGGAAGAACTGGCCAGTATCCAGAGGGGTCAGGTCAAAGAAGAATGGCTACACAGCTACTTGCTGCCGCTGCCAAAACCGAACAAAGACCATTCCAAGATAAGCGGCTACAGAATCAATACGATGCAGAATACTGTTGGCAAGCTACTGGAGAAAATTGTAGCACACAGACTTGCTTGTGACTTGGAACAGCTCGGCTGCTTCCCGCCCATACTTGGAGGATACAGACGCAACAAAGAGTCTTGGCTGAATGCGGCGGTCTTTGCTCAAGATGTTTACGAAGGATTTCAGGTCAGAGAAGAGACATGTGCGGCCGCCATAGACTTAGAGGACGCATATAACAGAGTATCTTTCGAGCACTTGATGCAAACCCTCCTCAGGCTGAAAGTGCACCCTCACCTTGTACGATGGATAGCTGCAGTTCTGCTCCAAAGGAAGGTGGTGCTAAGATGCGGGAGTTGGTCTTCTGAGCCGATAACGATATGTCCAGGATTGCCGCAGGGTTCACCGCTGTCACCAGTACTATTCAACGTGTATACGGTGCCGATCACTGAACAACAGTTGGACGGGAGGGGTAGGACTCTGTCATTCGTTGACGACATCCTCGTGTATCGACAGGGTCGAGATAGACAGGCGGTTGCCAATGATATGCAGGGCGAACTAGATCGAATTTCCTCATGGTGTGCTGATGCCGATGCCCTTGTCAACCCTGCAAAGGCAACGGTTACATGGTTCTCACTAAACAACCATATTGTGAAAACAGACCTGCCGGCAGTAAGAATGGATGGGAGCATTTTGAGTGGAACCCAGTCATTGACATATCTTGGCGTGAGGCTTGATCGTAGCCTGTCCTTCAGAGATCATGTCGATTATGTCATAACGAAGGCTCGAAAAGTTGTGTCAGCAATGAGAGTCATGGCGACTGCCAATATCGTGCAAAGACTGCTAATACTTCTGTTCCAAGGACTTGTGCTTTCACGCATCGAGTATGCCCTGGCTATCCTCACTGTCAGCCCTACACAGATTGGAAGACTTGAAAAGGTACAAAACGAAGCCATGCGCATCATTTTGGGCTGCACGAGAGACATCAGCTGTGTAGCGGTGAGATACCTCCTTGACTTCCCGACAATGGAACACAGGATCAAGATCTGGAGAGCTCGTGCAATAAGTGCAGATGAGCAGCACCCTCTGCATGACGCTATATTCAGAGAAAAGGGTAACAGGCTAAAGAGGGGCAAATCATGGATGGGTCGGGCGGAAGATGTCGTCAGACAGGTCTTCAGTCTTACCAGTATCAACCCCGGCAAGGAATGGGTGCCGGTGCCTCCAGCTTTTAAGTGCACTTTCTCCTGCATTATCACACTCAACAGACGGTGCAGAGAGCAGAACCCTGCCGCTGTCAATGCAGAGGTTAACGCGCTCATCTATGAACACTCAGATAGCCCCGAAGTGCTCATCTATACAGATGGATCTGTTGTAAAGCAGCAGAGAAGTGCGTGGGCATTTACAGTCCGTTCGGCGGGCCGAACCGTTCAAGAATCCAGTGGTGCCCACTCTATGACCACGAGCAGCATGACGATGGAGGTGATGGCAGTTACACAGGCTTTCATATGGCTGGAATCACAGCATTATACCAACGTGTGTGTACTAAGTGATTCAATGAGCATGATTCAGAAGGTCGAAGCTGGATCTGTACGTAGACAGTGGACTGAATCGCTGCGGAAGTCTGTTGTCCGTAAAGTCACCTTCATCTTCGTCACGGGACATGCGGGAGTCGAGGGAAATGAACGAGCTGACAAACTGGCTGGCTCTGCACCCCCTGTAGATGGCCAGCCCATGGATCGTGCCGATGTTATTAACGTCCTTAAAGATATGGCGAGAACAGAGGACTTTGACGTCAGTGATTCCACATCGCTGTCCAGGATGAAAGACCTGGGAGTAAGAATCGGCACAGCCAGACGCGAGAGGTACATCGGGAAAACAAAGCGCCTCGTCAACCAACACAGAACTGGCACTATTAGCCACCGGACGCTGTTGAATATGCTGGGGGGGGGGGGAGGATCTGAGCACCTATGGACATGTCCGGAGTGCAACGAAGATACCCCAACTGATAACTGATAACTGATAACTTCCCACCATAACAGAAGTTAAGTGTGCTATGCTTGCTTGTGTTCGCTGGCTGTAAACTCCAGCGTGAAGTCCTGTATGTCGGATGAAGACATCCTGTTGTCCAACATCGATGTGATGTCATACCGGACTGAGGTTTGCGTAAGTATACGTTGTCCCATGTCTGGCTTATTGGTGTGCAGAATGGTGATTCCTCGCCGTGCAGGCAGATACTCTCAGACTTCGGAAGAATCAGCGATCCAACTACGTTAGCCAGGACCGCGAAGGAACCTGTTGCCCGGGACGTGAAACTACGACGTGTTAGTAGGACTTTGCCAGTATGGAACCTGGCCCTCGTGCCTTGGAAACACCTCTTCGTCCCCTAAGTGTGTTATAAATGAACTTGCATCTGACAAGGCACCAGATAAGGATGGGATTCCAATAGAGGTTATCAGGAGTGGGCAGGACACACTCACTCTACAGATCCACCAGATAAAAGAGCTATGCTGGTGAGAAGGACAAGTCCCACGGGATTTCAAATATTCAAGCATCATAACGCTGTACAAGAACAAGGGCGATCGGAGCGACTGCAACAACTATAGGGGTATCTCACTTCTGTGTATTGTTGGGAAAGTATTTGCCAGAATTGTTCTGCGCAGACTTCAAGTCCTGGGAGATCAAGTCTCCCCCGAATCACAGTGACATGATATTCTGATTGCGACAAATGCAAGAAAAAATGGCAGGAACAAAATCAATCACTGTTTATTGCCTTCATCGACCCCACAAAGGCATTTGATCTGGTCAGTCGTGAGGGTTTGTTCAAGGCACTAAAGAAGATTGGCTGCCCACAAACTCTTCTGTCCATTGTGGAATCGTTCCACACAGGCATGAAGGGTATAATCAAATTTGATGGTGCAACTTCAGAAGAGTTTGAAATCAAGAGTGGAGTTAAGCAAGGTTGTGTACTATCCCTCACCCTCTTTGGAATATATTTTTCACTTCTACCGAAACACGCCTTTTGTGATCAGGATGCCGGTATATACATTCACTCACTCTCAGATGGTGGGATCTATAATGCTCAGAGATTGACAGCCAAGACCAAAATTAGGAGGGTACTAATCAGAGAGTTGCTTTTTGCAGATGATGCTGCAATTACGACCCAATCTGAGGAAGAATTACAACATCTACTATCTGCATTCTCCAATGCTTGTTCTGAATTTGGTTTAACAATTAACAAAAAGAAGACACAGATTATGTCACAAAGTGCACATGGGGAAACCTCAATCTTTATTCATGACGAATTGGAGATAGTAGATCATTTTACATATCTAGGATCAGAGGAAGATAGCAAATTATCCCTGGATCAGGAAATCAACATCAGGATTGGTAAGGCAGCAACAACAATGAACATGTTAGCAAAAAGAGTATGGTAGAACAGGAAGCTTACTACCAAAACAAAAGTCCTTGTCTATCAAGCTAGGGTCCTTAGTACTCTTCTTTATGACAGTGAAGCCTGGACAACTTACTCACCTCAAGAGAAATGTTTAAACATCTTTCATATGCGAAGAATACGTGGTATTAGGTGCCAAGACAAAATACAAATACTGAAGTATTGGAAAGATCAGGTTGTGTGACGGTGTGTTCCATGATCAGTCTTCGTAGACTTAGATGGATAGGACACGTTAGGACGATGGATAATGGTAGAATACCAAAGTAAATTTTTTTTTTTTGTGAATTACAGATGGGTAGGAGATCTCAGGGTCGGCCTGTACTACGATACAAAGATATGTGTAAGTGGGACATGATTGATACAGGCATTGATAATGCACACTGGGAGGAAGTCGCCGCTGAACGTGTTGCATGGAGGGCAAATATCAGAAATGGAATAAAGACAAAGGAGAAAATGATTGCAGATAAATCACACAGATCATGAATGACGTAAGATGGTTCATGATGGTGGAAATGACCATGTTTTCACATGCATCCACTGTGGACAAACATTTACAGCCTGAATTGGCCTTATTAGCCACATTCGCCACCGTATTATGCCTTTTTAAAGCACAGCGTACCAAACGTTCGTCTGTCAAAACGGAAAGGTGCCAATAGAGTTCGATTGAAATATGTCTATAACTGCAATGTTGTCTCTTGTATGAATTTAACTGTCTTTTTTAGTTCACTCAGCGGTCCATAGAGTTTATCTTCCACTGTTGTCTCTCTACGCCAGAAGGTTTGCCTAGATATGTTGTATTTTGGGCAGTCTTGGAGTATTTTTCAGAAATATAGAAGATATGGAAGGAATCAACATTGGGGGACTATACTTCAATAACATTAGATACGCAGATTATCCCGGACAATTCCCCCATATCTGTCATGGAGTTAATGTTGTAGAGTTTCTGATTGATGTTTCTGACTATCAGGTTGAGTGCTGATAGAGACGGTTTAATAGCTGATAGAGAGCTGCATGGTTAGCTAGATATTGCTACTCTCGGCTCTTGATTGTTACAGCAACCCCGTTGCATTCTTTAACTATAATAATTGATGGCAAGAAACACCTGTTGGTTTTCCATTCTTTACCTTTGATAATTGATGGTAGACAACACCCGGGTGATTTACACGTGGCCTGGTTGTACAACGCATGGATTTCATAGGCCGTGTGCATTAAGATCACTGACTCACCATAGCTTGCGGAACAGGACACCGGTGTAGTTTTTCACAGTCTATTTTACTCACACAATACATTAGACGCTGTCAAGAACATCATTTTTTGTTCCATAAAAAATTCACAAATGTACAAACAATGTACAACAATATCAACATCACACTTCTACAAGCGCGGCGTATTTTGTAGAAGTTGCTCTGTTGACGAGGACTAAGTCCAACACCAAAGGAAGTTCAAGTCTGACTGACTCTAAAGTGACGTTTTGTTCTCCGCTCAAAACGTCTAGCCTACTTTTCTCGTGTTTATAAATAATGTCGTGATAGGTCACGTCGTACGGTCTCCCTTTTGACGACCACGCTTAATACATCTCATGCCATGATCAGACCGGTATCAACTGATCTATGGCACAGTCTTGATTGCAGACAATGAACAGGACATGCAACATTTAGTAGATGCGGTTGTTGCACACAGTGAACAACTGGGATTAGAATTGAATAGCAAGAAGATGCAGGTTATGGTCGTCACTGGGAAAAAGGAAATACCACAATGTGATATACGAGTAAATGGGCATATTCTTAAGCAAGTGAATCGGTAGTTATCTCGAAACAATCATAACATCTGATGGGAGATGCCTTAAAGAGATTAGAACAAGAATTGCTATTGCGAAGGTAGCCTTTCGCAAGATGAAAAACATACTGACCAATAAAAAGATATCAACTAAAACGAGAAAAAGAGTGTTGAAGTGCTATATGGAACCTGTACTTTTGTATGGATGTGAAGCGTGGACAATGAGCAGTCAAGCTGAAAAACTTCTGATGGCTGTGGAAATGTGCTTTCTGAGAAAAATGCAAAGAATACCATGGACAGACAGAAAAACCAATGAACAAGTACTCCAAGAAATAAATTAAGATAGTAAACTTATTAGAGTCATTAGACGTAGACAGTCAAAATTTTGTGGGCATATTATGAGAAGAAATGACTTGGAGAACTTGGTGATAACTGGCAAGATCGAAGGAAGAGACCAAGGGGAAGACCGAGAAGTAAATACCTGGATGGCTAGGCTACGTGGCATGGTCGAGACAGGAACACGGAGCTGATCCACGACTCTGGTGATCAAAAGATGACCGCCCACGCCTATCTGCATGGTACATGATGGATGGATGGAGTATGTGCTCTGCTGTCTGCGACGCTAATCCACATGTGCATATGGCTAATTCACCAATCTTGAATTGTGTATACCTGTAGTTCAAGTTGCGTAATCTATTGTGTCCTGTTTTGAGGCGCAGAAAAATGACTTGTTCTGGTCTGTCCATAACGTGGTAGTTGTCTTGAGCAGGTTTTGGTGGCTTTCTGACTGATTTGATCATTCTTTTCTTTTGGTGGTTTGTAACGGGCACATCAGGCTGTTCTTCTGTTGCTCCTTCCTTGCCAATCGATCAGCTCTGTCGTTTCCAAGTACTCCACAGTGGGATGGTATCCACTGTATGGTGACCTTATACTGACTGCTAGGTTCAGAAAGTAGTGTCGTTAGTACTGGCAAATTCCCATATTGATTTTGCATCTGTCAATAGCACCACAGGTTGTGTACCATGGCTGGTATTTAGTAATTTCTTTGGTGCTATCTTGATTGCCTCAATTTCAGCATCATAGTTATGGCAGTACTTTCCTTTTGGTATCCTGGCCGTGCCCCTAGCTTTATTTGGGTATTCTATTTACACCCCCTCCTACATTTCGAACAGCATTTTGTGCTGACCCATCTGTGTAGACTCGGATCTCACAGGGTATGTTGTAATGGGAAAGATGCGTGCTCTTAAAAATCAAATTTTTGTAGACCTATCTTCCCACGCCACAATTTATTCAGTTGTTTTAATTATTGAAGAGCAATGGTGAACACCTACTCAACAATGCTCCAAATCAGGACTAATAATAGCAAATAGTATTTTCCAACATCATCGTAGCCACACCAAAACGTGGTTTATGAATGGAACAACACAGATCAAGTTTCTCAAATTGACTTTATTCAATAAGATACTTAAGAAATCAGACAGAAGACTACTTATGGATTCAAGTGCAGTTCCAAATGCAAACATTGATACTGATCACAAACCAGACAAATAAAAGTAAGTATTCAACATGCAGGAAAACAAAAAGGTAACACAAATTTTATCAATTATAGGCTTCAGGAAAATACGGTTAAAGACGAACTGAAACAATAAATCCCAAAGCTACATAAGAATATCCCTGATGATTATTCAAGTGTAGATAAGTAATTGACAATTTTCAAGGCTGCCATGCTCGACAGACTGGAAAATAAATGTGGAACCAAGAAGGTAAGGCAGGACAAACGATTAAGAACAGGGTGTGTGAGACAACGAAGTTAAAGATAGCGTATTCAGAAAGAAGATAGCGTTCACAATATTGATTTAGAACATCTAGCGAAGAATCCTGGAGAATATACGGTGAACAGATGGCGATTCTTAGCAAAGACTACCCAAGAGAATTTTATAAACGTGTCAATAATATAAGAAACAGAGATGCATGCTACAACCCAACAACCATTATAAACAGCAAAAGTGGTATACCAATTCTTAATTCACAACAAAGATTAGCAAGGTGGGCAGAATACTTTCAAGAACTACTTAACCCTACACATACTAGCATAGAAAACTTAACTTTTGTGCCTAAAAGCTGTGGACAACAAGAACCAAACTTCATCCCCACAGAAGTCAAATCATTTATACAGACAAGTCCTAAAAACAAAGCACAGGATGGAATAAATATAGAAGAATTGTCTTCTTCTTCTTCTTCTTCAGCGTTCCGAGCCATTGAGGTTCTTTGCTGCAAATACAATCCGCCTCCATTCGTCTCTCTGGTGGACCTTCTCTTGCCAGTCGTTGATTCCAAGTGCTTGTAGGTCTGTACTTGTATTATCTCTCCATCGCCTTCTTGGTCTACCTCGGGGTCTACGGTCATTTATTTCCTGAGTGTAAGCGAGTTTTGTTTCCCTATTATCTTCCATTCTTTCTATATGCCCCAGCCATTGTAGTCTATTAGCCTTCATGATACCAGTGATTAGCGGGGACTTAAACAGATCATAAATGTCTTTGTTACTTCTTCTTTTCCACTCTCCACTTTGTGTATCCCTAATGGGTCCAAAGATGCGTCTTAAAATTTTGTTCTCAAAGGTTTGTAACAAGGCTTCGTCTCCTTTCGTTGTACTCCAGGTTTCAGAGCCATACAGCACAACTGGTCTGATCAGTGTTTTGTATATTGTGATTTTGGTGTTACGAGATTGCGCCTTTGATTTTAGTAGATGTTGTAGTGCATAGTATATCTTATTTCCAGAGTTGATTCTTGTTTGTATTTCTTCCCTTATGATGTTGGAGCAGTTGAAGATTGTACCCAGGTATTTGTATGTTTCCGTTCTTTTAATGGTCATATTATCTATTTGTATGTGGCCAGAGTTTCTAGCCATTCCGTCTCTTAAAATTACCATATATTCTGTCTTATCTTGGTTGATAACCAGCCCCATTTGTTGGGCTTTTCCCTTTAAGTGAGTCAATATTTCCAATGTCTTTTGTTCACTTTGCCCTATAATATCTATATCATCTGCATAACCAAGCAGCTTGGATGTTCCTCCAATATCACATTCCTCCTTTACCTTCCTTACAACTTTCTCTAGAGCCAGATTGAAGAGTAGCGGCGATAGTGCATCACCCTGTTTCAAGCCAGATGTTATTTGGAAGGGGTCTGATTTCCTGCCTTTATATGTTACTATATTATAAGTATCTTCCATGCATAGTCTGGTCATGTTGATTAACTTCCTTGGTATTCCAAATTCCTGCATAGCATTCCATAGACTATTCCTATGGACACTATCATAAGCCTTTTAAAAATCCACAAAAATGTTATGGAGATCTCTTTTATATTCCCAATGTTTCTCGGCTATTTGTCGTAAGATAAATATCTGATCTATTGTTGATCTGTTTTGTCTAAAACCCGCCTGGTAGTCACCTAATATGTCTTCTGAATATGGTTTTAGTCTATTTAGTAATACTGCGGATAGTATCTTATAGCTTGTGGACAGTAGTGATATTCCTCTATAATTTCCACATTGGAACTTGTCTCCTTTCTTAAAGATAGGTATCAATAATGACTCTTTCCAGTCATGGGGTAATTCTTCTGTCCTCCAGATTTTTATTATTAATTCGTATAGCTTTAGATGTAATGCATGGCCACCTGCCTGTATAAATTCAGCAGCAATTCCATCAGTCCCAGTTGCCTTATTGTTTTTAAGTCGTGTGATTACATATAGGATTTCTTCAAATGTAGGTTCTTCAATTTGTGGTTCGCATGTTAGAACCTCTTCCTGTGGGAAAATGTGACTTGGAGCTTCACAATTTAGTAATTCAATAAAATATTCTTTCCATGTGTTGCACATTTCCTCATTGGTATTTATCATATTCCCATTTTTGTCTTTTAAGAAATATGTGTTTTGTTGGTGCCCTCGTTTCATTGACTTCAGTTCTTTAAAAAATTGTCTGGATTCATTTTTCTGGTGATTAGTTTCCATATCTTTGATTATATTACTCATATATTCTCGCTTCTGCTGTCTGACTATTTTTGTAGCCTCTTTACATTCATTTCTATAATGCTCTTCCTTTTGGGAGTTATTGATGTCATTTAACCATACATGTCTGGCATTCTTCTTCCTAATGACTGCTCCTTCACATTTTTGATTGAACCATCTGTTCTTTCTATGCGTGGTTAACACACCGAGACATTCTTCTGCGGTAGAAGAATTGTCTGGCATGTGGAAAAACAGAAGTCAAATGGCTGACAAGACTTTTTAATATAGCGTGGAAAGAACGAAAAGTTCCAGACGATAGGCAACAGGCAGTAATAGTACCAATATGGAAAAAGAAAGGCAATATGAGAGAGTGCGAAACATACAGAGGTATAACTCCTGAGCCATATAAGGAAAATGTACGCAAAACTATTGAAAAAAAAAGAGCTAGATCCATAGTTGTACAACAGTTAAGCAACGTACAATTTGGTTTCAGGAAAGGTAAACATTGCACTGACGCACTATTCACACTTAGACAAATATGTGGGGGTGGGGTGGGGGACGGGGGGGACCCATCGAATATAGTGACCAGCAGATTATTGTGTTTGTAGATCAGAAAAGGGCTTCCGATAGAGTAGACAGATACAAATTATGGACCATCCTTGAAGACTACGAGATACAAAGGCAATTATTAGAAAACACCATGACCATGTACCACTCGAGCCAAAGTGCAGTAAGAACACAGAAGGTATATCAGATATGTTCAAAGTCAATACAGGAGTGAGACAGGGAGGTGTGCTCTCTGCTCTGCTATTTAATATCTACAAAGACCGAGTATCGAAAAAAGCAACATATTCAGAAAATTTTGACCACTTTACTTCAGATGAAACAACAGACCCAAAGGCAATAATTGAACTTCTATTTTCAGACGATCAGAGCCTGTTTTATAGCGACGAGAGCAGACTGAAAAAGCATATTACTAATATGAGTTCAACATGCAGGAGATACAATATGAATATAAATATAGCCAAAACCGAAGTTATGCAAGTTAGCAGATCACCTGGTCCACTAAGTATACAGATAAATAGCACATCTCTTAAACAAGTTAAAGTATTCAAATATTTTGGAACTACATTGGCACCTTGCCGTCTTGACAGACGATAGTTTGTGCTTTAAAAAGGCATATTAACTTTTACCTATGGCGGTAGCGAATGTGACTGATAAGGCCAATTTGCGCTGTAAATGTCCGTTCACAGTGGGTGCATGTGAACAAATGGTCATTTCCACCATCATGCACCATCTTACGTCTCAAACGCTCGGTATGTGACTTATCTGCAATAATTTTATCCTTTGTCTTTATTCCATTTCTGATATTTGCCCTCCATGCAACACGTTCAGCGGCGACTTGCTCCCAATGTGCATTATCAATGCCTGTATCAATCATGTCCCGCTTACACACATCTTTGTATCGTAGTAGAGGCCGACCCTGAGATCTCTTACCCATCTGTAATTCACCAAAAAAGATGTCCTTTGGTATTCTACCATCATCCATCCTCCTAAGATGTCCTATCCATCTAAGTCTACGAAGACTTAGCATGGAATAAACTGTCACACAACCTGATCTTTCCAATACTTCAGTATTTGTGATTTTGTCTTGCCACTTAATACCAAGAATTCTTCGCAGACACCGCATAT
This sequence comes from Cepaea hortensis, assembly GCA_963921405.1. Lineage (NCBI taxonomy): Eukaryota > Metazoa > Mollusca > Gastropoda > Stylommatophora > Helicidae > Cepaea > Cepaea hortensis. The sequence goes on along the minus strand of OY992877.1, from coordinate 119,230,065 downwards.
GAAAGCTGTTTAAATGTTTCTCTTGGTGTGAGTAAGTTGTCCAGGTTTCACTGCCATAAAGAAGAGTACTAAGGCACAGGCTTGATAGACAAGGACTTTTTTTTTTTTGCGGTAAGCTTCCTGTTCTTCCAGACTTTTTCATAACCTGTTCATTGTTGATTTCCTGATATAGGGATAATTTGCTATTTACCACTGATTCTAGATATGTAAAATGGTCTACCATCTCTAGTTCGGTGTCGTCAATAAAGATTGATGGTACCCCATGTGCACCTTGTGACATAATATGTGTCTTCTTTTTGCTAATTGTTAAACCAAATTCAGAACAAGCATTGGAGAATGCAGATAGTAGACATTGCAATTCTTCCTCAGGGTGGCTCGTAACTGCAGCATCATCTGCAAAAAGCAACTCTCTGATAAATACCCTCCTAATTTTGGTCTTGGCCTTCAATCTCTGAGCATTGTAAAGGCCACCATCTGAGCGTGAGTTAATGTATATACCACCATCCTGGTCACGAAAGGCATATTTCAGTAGAAGTGAAAAGTATATTCCAAAGAGGGTGGGAGCTAGTACACAACCTTGCTTAACTCCACTCTTGATTTCAAATTCTTCAGAAGTTGCACCATCAAACTTGATTATACCCTTCATGCCTGTGAGGAACGATTCCACAATGGACAGAAGAGTTGGTGGGCAGCCAATCTTCTTTAGTGCCTTGAACAGACCCTCACGACTGACCAAATCAAATGCCTTTGTGAGGTCGATGAAGGCAATAAACAGTGGTTGATTCTGTTCACGGCATTTTTCTTGCATTTGTCACAATGAGAATATCATATCAATGTTAGACCGGTTCTGTCGAAAGCCACACTGTGATTCGGGGTAGACTTGATCTCCTAGGACTTGAAGTCTGCGCAGAACGATTCTGGCAAATACTTTTCCAACAATACACAGAAGTGAGATACCCCTATAGTTGTTGCAGTCACTCCGATCGCCCTTGTTCTTGTACAGTGTTATGATGCTTGAATCTTTGAAATCCCGTGGGACTTGTCCTTCTCGCCAGCATAGCTCTATTAGCTGGTGGATCTGTAGAGTGAGTGTGTCTTGCCCACTCCTGATAACCTCTATTGGAATCCCATCCTTACCTGGAGCCTTGCCAGATGCAAGTTCATTTATAGCACACTTAACTTCTGTTATGGTGGGAAGTGTGTCCAGGTGGTCAAGAGTTGGTAGAGTCTCTATGGCGTTGAGGGCATCATTCGCTAGTTTGGTCTCACTTGAGTAAAGCTCCAAATAGTGCTCTACCCATCGGCTGTTTCTTATCAGTGATGATTTCTCCAGTCAAGGTTTTCAATGGTGCACTTCTTTTGATCACTGGACCACAGGCTTTCTTTATTCCTTCATACATGCTTCTCATGTTTCCCTTATCACTTGCGATTTGAATGGACTCACATAACTTGATCCAATAATCATTTGAACACTGCCTGGCCGCCTTCTGCACATCCTTCCTAGCTTGCCTTAGCTCACTCAGAGTTACGCGTTGGTCTTTCCATGTTTCTTAAGAGAGCTTTCTTCTTCTTATCAATCAAGGGCTGCAGAGTCTCGCTGTTTTCCGCAAACCAGTCCTGCCTCTTATGATCCACAATGCCGTAAACCCCTACGGCAGTTTTATAAAGAGTTTCCTTAATTTGACCCCACTGTTCATTTACTGTACAATTTTCTGGTGTATCACTGAAAGTGTCTTCGAGTTGCTGTTGAAACTGAAAGCACTTTTTAGGATCGTGAGTGTTAATAATATTAATCCTGGGGCTAGATTTGTGTTTAGCCGTGTAGATTCTCTTTGGTCTCAGTCTAACCTTTGCAACAACCAGAGAATGATTTGTATCACAGTCATCACTGCGATAACTTCGAGTCAATGATATATGGTTCAGGTGTGTCTCCGTGTGATGATGAAGTCCAGGTGGTGCCAATGGCCGGATCTTGGATGTTTCCATGTGACCTTATGCATCTCTTTTGTTTTAAAAAAAGGAGTTTGTAATACATAGGTCATTTCTGGTGCAATGCTCCAGCAGCCTTTGCCCATTTTCATTCATGCGACCGATGTTGTATTTTCCAAGGCACACTGGCCATGAACTCGAGTCCTGCCCACACGAGCATTGAAATCACCGAGCATATAAATGTAGTCAGATTTTGGAACTGCCTTGCTCACGGAGTCTAACTCCTCATAGAACGAATCCTTCACATCATCAGAGGAATCGAGTGTCGGTGCATATGCAGTAATAATGGTGGCAAACCCACAAGAGGTTGCCAAGCGCAGGGATAATAGTCTTTCATTTCCTCCTGCTGGAATTTCAATCATTCCCAGTAGCGAATTCTTCACTGCAAAGCCCTCACCGTGTTGCATTTTTTCTGCTTGCCCTCTACCCTTCCAAAAAAAAGGTGTAATTGTTTTCCCTGAGTGACCCTTCCACAGCGATGCGAGTCTCCTGCAGGCCAGCAATATCAATGTTAAGACGATTGAGTTCGGCATCAATCACAGCCGTTTTTCTCACATCGTCAATATTGGTCAAGTCAGTGGAAAATCCTGGACACATGGTTCTCACGTTCCAGGTTGCAAGCCGTAGCTTGAGGTTTCTATTTTTATTTTTGTTTGTACCTGGTGCAGTGGATTTATAGCCTGCGATTCAGATTTTGTCCTAGCCCCAAGCACCCATTGACGCAGGCAGGCTGTGGTGGATCAGAACCCAATTGGCCGGGGGTTGCCCAGCTTGAGGTGGGCTGTAGCTGATCAGTGACACCTGTAGGTGTCTCCCACCGTCAGAGGCAACGCGTGGCGCCCCATGTCTACGCCAATTGACAGGGACTTATAACCCGTAACAGTTGCCTCTCGCTTTGATTCCGAGACCAGTTAAGACCAGGGATGGAGTTATTGCCTCTCCATAGCACAAAACCTGGGCTAAAATATAGAGATCATGTGTTGCTCATGCAGCATTATCCCTCTCTCGGCCTGCCTAGTTCACTCCAGAGGAAAGGTAACACCTCTACATCTGGAACAAGACAAGCTGCAGAAGATGCCGAATCAGCAAAGCAATGCTCTAGCTGTCCGCCTGTCGGAGCTTTGATCCTAGATCAGCTTCTAACCAAGGCTTAGGGCCTGGTCTGCCCTGCCATGACATTTTGTCTTTAGGATGCATTTCCTCGCACCAGAGTAAGGCGTGTACCCTCCCAATTACGCTCTTCCGCCCGAAGCAGTTGGCACAATGTGGGGTGTCGGGTTTGGTAAGCGCGGCCCAACGTTCGGCGCTAACAGAAAGCAGATAGTACTGTCTACTGTTATACGGTAGCTCAGTCATATCTGACTAAGACCTGACACGCATTTTTTTTTTGAAGTATGATCACAGAAGATGGCAGATTGCATAGAGAAATCGAGATCAGATGTCAAAAAAGCATGTGCACTTACATATCGACTATCACCCATACTGAAACATCCAAATATACCCATGTCCGCAAAGTGACAGATAATAAACAGCATATTCACACCAAGCCTATACTACCGATCTCAAACTTGGACATTATCCAAATGTCGTATTTTATTTATATGTCGTCCCTGGGGTGAGGGGAATCAACATCGACATCCTTTTAACCCCATATCACTATCTTGAGGATCTTCTTGATTTCTGTCCACAAAACCCCGTCGGTCCCTGGATCCCTCTCTCTCTCTCTCTCTTCTCTCTCTCTCTCTCTCTCTCTCTCTCTCTCTCTCTCTCTCTCTCTCTCTCTCTCTCTCTCTCTCTGACTACTGTACCAAGCCCCCTCTCATTCTTTTCCCAAAACACACTACACAACACTGGCTCTAACAAAAACAACAATTTAGTTTAATAGAGAAAAGTGTCCTGTATGTGCAAAGTGTATGAGTAGAATGTCTGTCGTATACTCTAGTGTGTATGCAGAATCAGACCGAACAGCCAAGGAGCACAGTCTGCTTCAACATCGTACTGGCCATACCACAACACCATATCAGGGACAGAAAACCTCACCCAGATGATGTGTCTCTCAGGCCAAATGTCGACTTCCTCAGATAGCTCGTGGAGAATCAGGATGCTTGGTCCTCAATATTGGAAACAGTCCAATATTGAATATCAATCTAACACACACAGTGTAACTACTCTGTTCATAAAAGTTCTGTGATCAGAGAATCCTAAAATTATTGTTACTGTCATTTTGGAAAATCTAAATGTTAGTATTTCACTTGCTGTAAGAATTCCCCAATGTTAACACACAATGTTACTGTTCCGGGTATTTATATTTACTAGTGTTCCTGGTACATGTGTTATTTTCAGTGTCCTGAATTTAATGTGATGTAAACTATCACGTAATAAATACCTATATATAATAATAATTTCCTGCTCAGCAGAGGCCAGGTTCCTGCAGACCATCTGAGTTATGGGCCCAGTGCAAAAGCCTCTCAGTAAACTCTGCCTTCAATTCTCGAGCCATGACTTTCTATGACTTTGTTGCTAGCTTCTTGGTAGAATAACGTGGAACAATCGAGTGGAACCTGTTGAAGAAAGAACACACCTGGTGAGAGCAACCCGATTCCGACCATTAATAGGTGAGTGTAGGCCACCGGCCGCACTCAGAAAAAATAACAGAGAGCCAAACTCTGTCATAAGGCATAGGAGCTCATCACTTCGGTCTGCATCATGGTAAGACAAGGAAAAACTAAAGGAAAAGGGAAGAAACCCAGCAGATGCCCTACTGGAAGATCCTACCATTTTACATTCCCTTCATCCCCCCCCAACCATCCTCAATCTCCCTAAATATCATACCACTACATTGTCCTTAACTCACTGAGTTAAATGATATCTCACACCAGCTAGTTTAAGCTAAGCGATAGGCTACTGTTGCCGACGCTCTTATACGACGTTCTATCACCGCACAGTACTGCACTCTATTCCTAAGAATAATCTAAGTTAGATATGTTTAATAGAATACCATTTAATTATTCCTGTTGTAGATGGAGACTATGAAATCACACACTGGATAGATGTCCGCGGATATACATCAACAATAGACACTATAGTCTCTCTCTATAAACAACTAGGAATATTGCACACGTCCGTAGCGCTTCACAACTTTTGGTTGACTACCCCAAATTTGTTTACCTCAACTGGTTTAATACTGGGTCTGAGTGACGTCACAAAACTGTCTAGACACTAGACCGTCTAGAATCTATTTTTTCTCTCTCCTGTTTAGATTGGGTGGAAACAACACGCCGTCTATTCCGCTTTCATCTGGGGACCTGTCCCGGCACTTCAAAAAGTATTGCCGTCTGTAATCTAGAGAATTCTTGTGCCGACAACAAAAGATCTGGCCGCCTTACATCCAGACAGAGTGTCTCCAACTTCAAAGGATGGCTGCCGCCTTGCAGACGTATGGCGCTATAGTCCCTCCTCGATCAACAACATATTAAAGAAATGCCGACTGTTATGTAGACGTTTGGCGCGACTTTCTGTCATCGATCGACATCCAAGATTAATTGTGACATAGGCCCCCTGCTAAGAGAGTAGCCCGCATCAACTCTTTCTCATTGGAGGTTCGATCCAGATGATCTATTCCTCGTCTTCTGGAGCTGGATGTGTAGACAGGAAATCAGCTCCAACATTTTCCTTCCCAGGTATATACTCCACTGTGAAGTGGTAGGGCTGAAGCAGCAACGACCACCGCATCAAATGGGCGTTGAGCTTCTGAAAAGTGGCCAGGAACATCAAAGGTTGATGATCCGACTGGACCAGAAACTGAACTCCATACAAATAGGGCTGGAAGTTTTGCACGGCCCATACGAGAGACAAACACTCTCTCTCGACGGTCGAATAATTCCTTTCAGCCGGGAGAAGTTTCTTGCTTGCGTATGCCACTGGTTTCAAATCCGAAGCATCGTCTTTCCCTTCCAGTAACAGGGCTGCCCCAATTCCAATCCCACTCGCATCCGTTCTCAACACAAATGACTTGGACAGGTCGGGTAGCTGTAAAACAGGTTTGATGACCAAGGCCTCCTTCAACTGACTGTATGCACTCTCGCACTCGGGTGTCCATACGATTTGATCCAGGAATCCCTTTTTCAAGGTTTACGTTAATGGAGCTCCCAATTTAGTGAAATGTGGGATGAATTTTTGGTAAAATCCACACAACGAGAGAAAGGATCGCACATCTTTCTTCGTTTTTGGCCTTGGAGCACGTCTGATCTTTTCTAGGTTCTTCTCCTCCGGAACAATTTGTCCTGGGGTGTTGGTGTGACCCAGAAATTCCCGAGTCTGGTAACCAATCATGCACTTGGTTGGGCGAGCGGTAAGCCCTGCTTCCCTGAGCCTATTTAAAACTCTCTCCACGGATTGCAAATGGTAATCCATGCTGTCACTAGCAATCAGTATATAATCCATGAACGAGATAATGGACGGATCCTGTAAGGGATCTAGCAAGGTCCTCATCATACGAGTAAACACACTACGTGCATTGCTGAGTCCAAAAGGCATGACCTTGAATTCATAGTGTCCACTGGGAGTACTGAAAGCTAGCAGGGGTCGAACCTCTGGTTTGACCGGGATCTGATAATAACCACGACTCAGATCCACTTTTGAGAAGTACCTAGCCTTATGGAGCGTAGCGAATAACTGAGTTGGATTCGGCAAAGGTTCCACCTGAAATTGAGTATGACTGTTCAGAAGTTGATAGTCTATACACAACCGGTGTTCTCCACTTGGTTTACGTAACAAAACCACCCCCGCATTGTATGGGGATGTGGATGGCGCAATCACGTCATCCTTCAGCAGTTTCTGTATTTCCTCCTCCAGGGCCTTTTCTTTAGAGAATGGCACTTGGTAAACCTTTTGGCGAACAGGCTCTTGTGTGGTCAAGGTCATCTCGAACTCAACCAACCTCGTCCGTCCTGGTTTATCAGTCAGTATTTGCTTATGAGACTCGAGAACCTGGGTAATCTTTTCCCTCTCCTGGGAAGTCAGATCAGGGTTCACTTGTACATCCCTATAGGTTTCCTGGTGTACCAGGGGATATTCCCTGCCCTCGTTGGTACCCGCTTCAGTCTCCACTGCGACTGCCATTGCCATGAGGTGGGCTGCTTTGTCTCCGGGTCTCTCCTCGTACTTTCGCAGGAGATTAATATGGAAAATCTTCGACTTCCCCAGGATCCGGATCTGATAGTTGGTTCTGGATATAACCCTTTCCACGGGAAATGGTCCTTGCCAACCTATCTCCAGTTTGATGGTTCCCGTTGGGAGTAGAAACTAGACTTTGTCTCCCACCGCAAGAGATCTGTCTTTAGACCAACAGTTGTAGTAAGCCGCATGGTCTTTTTCTGGCCTTTCTCAAGTTCTGAGTCGCCATCCCGTGTGAAGTTTTTCTTTCAGTTCTTCCACGTATTTATAAGAGAAGATCACTTCTTCTGACGTCCCCTCCTCAGTCTAACTCCTCAACATGGCTTCCAACGGTCCCTTGATTGGACGGCCAAACAGCAAAGTAGCGGGTGGTAGTCCTGTTGAGCCATGAGGTACTTCCCGATAGGCGAAAAGCACTGCTGGAATAAATTCATCCCACCTATCAGGTTTTTTATGTGCCAGTTTCCGGAGCATTGTCATCAACGTGCCGTTGAAACGCTCTACTTGTCCATTGGCTTGAGGGTGGTAAAGGCTGGTATGTATATGATTAGAGTGGAACACCCTAAATATCTCCTCCATGAGTTTCCCACAAAACTGGGACCCATTGTCCGTCAGAATTTGATTAGGGAAGCCTAATCTGGTAAAGGCCTCCATCAGTGCGTCAGCCACTCGTTTCTAGTCAATTGTGGTCAATGGTATGGCTTCACCCCACATCGTACAGCAATCCACCATTGTGAGTATGTACATGTTCCTCTTCCTAGTCCTAGGAAGTGGACCCACGATGTCGATGGCTACCCTCTCGAAAGGAGAGTTCACGATGGGCATTTCACCCAAGACCACCGGTGCTGTCCAGTGTTTCAGTGCCACCCTCTGGCACTCAGGGCATGAATTCACATACCGACGCACATCACCGGTCACTCCCGGCCAATAGTAATGGCAGGAAATTCGCTGCATGGTGGCGGCAATACCCATATGCCCACTAAATGAGATGGTATGCCCCATATGAAGAATCTGGGAACGGTAGGCCTTCGGGACCACCAACTGACCGTGTAGGTTGTCTCCCCTTCCGGCTCTCCTGTAGAGTATCCTATTCTTCATGTAGTACTGCCCCCGTTTTGGTGGATCAGCACTTCTCTGCAGCTTCTTGTAGCAAGGACGTAAGGTTGCATCCTCACTCTGGGCAGTTCGCAACTCCCCCGGCAGTGGGTTAGTGACAATTGCTTCTGCCTGATCCGTTCTCGTCTGAGAGCGAGTCTGAATTGCTCCCATATGGATTGGCTTCCTGGGCATTCCCAGAAAGACATACCGGCAACCGAGGATGATGGGGAAAATGGGATCGGTCAATACAGCGGCCTTGATTGTGCCGGTGACATATCTTGACCTAATCTCCACTTTGGCGATTGGCAACTTCATGGCGACAGCACTCTTCTGCGCAGGCTGTATCTCCATGGTCTCACCTGTGAATTGTTCTGGGTGTACCAGATCCGCATAAATCACGGCCTCCCCGTCCAGTCCAGTGTCGTATAGACACTCAACTTGTCGGTCGTTAACCTCTATCAATTCCACTACAGGTGGCTTATCCTGGTCTGGAGTCTCTTCCTCGGCCTCGAACTGTTCGGTGGCCTCCACTTTAGGTTCTACTGGGCACACGACAAAATGAGAATCTCCTGACTTAACCCTGCAGTCTTTAGTATGCGTGTTCGACCTGCAGTGTTTACCCCATTTCCCTGTCCTAGATTTTCTAGTGCCGGACTTCGGTGAGCTCTCCTGGTTATGAGCTTCCTTGTCGACCTCAGCATTTTCAGTGGCAACCTCCTTTGGAGCCACTTTACACGCCACAAAGTGAGGGCTCTTAGCCTTCAATTTGCATTCCCTCGTATTGTGAGAGGGCGACTTACAAATCGAACACCACCTCTCCATCCACTGTCTTTTTGGTGAAGAGTGTGAGGTGCTCTTGCTTCCCTCCTTCGTCTTCTTCAAACTCTCCTCTGAAGTTTTAACATATGGTTCCACTTTCTTGGTTCCTGTGCTTTTAGATTTCTTCCGGTCATGTTTCTCCTGACTTTTGGTGTTTGGGGAAAGATTTTCTCCCGCCTCCCCATGTACCTCGACGAACGGTTCTGCCAATTTCGCCACGATGTCAATACGTTCCGCCCCTTGTTCTCCCAATAATGTCCTGAGAGGTTTCGACATTTGCTTTCGCATCTGGTCCACTATCATGAGCTCTTCTAGACTCTCATAGTCATGCCCGAACTCAGTCAAATCCATCCACTTATGGAAATAGGATTTCAGACGCAGACTGTAGGCGGCAAACAACTCTCCCGGTTCTCATTTCGCTGATCGAAATTTTTTCCGGTAGGTATGTGACGTAACTTCGAAACGTTTCAGCAGAGCCTTTTTCAATTCATCGTAATTGTTCTCATGTCCTGGCGGCAGGCGAGAATAGACCTCGTAACCTGTCCCGCGTAATCCCTGGGACAACTTAAGACACCATTTGTCACGATCCAGACCCATAGCAACAGACATGGCCTCGAAGCGTTGTAAGTACTGGTCGATCTTCTCTTTGTCTTCTTCGTAGACAGCCAAAGGAAACTTCACAGCATGGTAACTATGTCCACCCATTGGGGTTGAGCCAGGGAGAGAGGAACTTCCCACTGCTCCCTCAGTTTCCCCACTAGATTGCCTCTTGAGCTCGAGTTCCCGCATTCGGTACTCATGCTCCCGTTTCTGAGCTTCTTGTTCAGCTTCCAATCTCTTAGCAGCTTGGTCCCCTTCAAGATTCTTAGCAGCTAGCTCAGCATCAAGTTTCTTAGCAGCTTGCTCAGCTTCAAGTTTCTTAGCAGCTTGCTCAGCTTCAAGTTTCTTAGCAGCTTGCTCTAACTCCATCTTTCTTAATTTCATCTCGGCCTTCCGATCGTCCCTTTCTGCTTGACGAAAATCTCTCTCCACCTCCCCTATGTAATCTGTTAGTGCAGAACCCGACAAGCCCATTCCTTTCCCCCTTGCCCTTAGTTCTGCCAAATCTAATTTAGGAGTGGCCATATTTCAGAGAGGTGAGTCAGCAGGTTGAGTGTAACTTTCTCTAAACAATATATAGATATTCACTAGTTAAATTTTATCTATATATTTAACACCACACAGCACAACACAAACCAACCTCTCAATAACAAGAGTAGAATTAGGACCAAAGACCTATGTAGACGTGTGAAGTGTGAAAAGGTAAGATATGTGTCTTAACTCCTATCCACATTCACCCTAGCTGGATCCTCGTTAATCTGATATCACCGTCACGTGTCGAGATATCCCGTGTCAAACGATCCTTGTCAAGATATCCCGTGTCAGTCAATCCCGTGTCGAGATATCCCGTGTCACAATATCCCGGATGATACCCCAGTAATGTCGAATTTTTATTTATATGTCGTCCCTGGAGTGAGGGGAATCAACATCGACATCCTTTTAACCCCATATCACTATCTTGAGGATCTTCTTGATTTCTGTCCACAAAACCCCGTCGGTCCCCCTGGATATCTCTCTCTCTCTCTCTCTCTCTCTCTCTCTCTCTCTCTCTCTCTCTCTCTCTCTCTCTCTCTCTTTGACTACTGTACCAAGCCCCCTCTCATTCTTTTCCCAAAACACACTACACAACACTGGCTCTGACAAAAACAACAATTTAGTTTAATAGAGAAAAGTGTCATGTATGTGCAATGTGTATGAGTAGAATGTCTGTCGTATACTCTAGTGTGTATGCAGAATCAGACCGAACAGCCAAGGAGCACAGTCTGCTTCAACATCGTACTGGCCACACCACAACACCATATCAGGGACAGAAAACCTCACCCAGATGATGTGTCTCTCAGGCCAAGTATCGACTTCCTCAGATAGCTCGTGGACAATCAGGATGCTTGGTCCTCAATATTGGAAACAGTCCAATATTGAATATCAATCTAACACACACAGTGTAACTACTCTGTTCATAAAAGTTCTGTGATCAGAGAATCCTAAAATTATTGTTACTGTCACTTTGGAAAATTTAAATGTTAGTATTTCACTTGTTGTAAGAATTCCACAATGTTAACACACAATGTTACTGTTCCGGGTATTTATATTTACTAGTGTTCCTGGTACAGGTGTTATTTTCAGTGTCCTGAATTTAATGTGATGTAAACTATCACGTAATAAACACCTTTATATAATAATATTTTCCTGCTCAGCAGAGGCCAGGTTCCTGCAGACCATCTGGGTTATGGGCTCAGTGCAAAAGCCTCTCAGTAAACTCTGCCTTCAATACTCGAACCATGACTTTCTATTACTTTGTTGCTAGCTTCTTGGTAGAATAACGTGGAACAATCGAGTGGAACATGTTGAAGAAAGAACACACCTGGTGAGAGCAACCCGATTCCGACCATTATTAGGTGAATGTAGGCCACCGGCCGAACTCAGAAAAAATAACGTAGATGTTGTAGTGCATAGTATATCTTATTTCCAGAGTTGATTCTAGTTTGTATTTCTTCCCTTATGAGGTTAGACCAGTTGAAGATTGTACCCAGGTATGTGTATGTTTCCGTTCTTTTAATGGTCATATTATCTATTTGTATATGTGGCCAGAGTTTTTAGCCATTCCGTCTCTTGAAATGACCATATATTCTGTCTTATCTTTGTGGATAACCAGCCCCATCTGTTGGGCTTTTTCCTTTAAGTGAGTCAATATTTCCAATGTCTTTTGTTCACTTTGCCCTATAATATCTAAATCATCTGCATAACCAAACAGCTTGGATGTTCCTCCAATATCACATTCCTCCTTTACCTTCCTTACAACTTTCTCTAGAGCCAGATTGAAGAGTAGCGGCGATAGTGCATCACCCTGTTTCAAGCCAGATGTTATTTGGAAAGGGTCTGATTTCCTGCCTTTATGTGTTACTATATTATAAGTATCTTCCATGCATAGTCTTGTCATGTTGATTAACTTCCTTGGTATTCCAAATTCCTGCATAGCATTCCATAGACTATTCCTATGGACACTATCATAAGCCTTTTTAAAATCCACAAAAATGTTATGGAGATCTCTTTTATATTCCCAATTTTTCTCGGCTATTTGTCGTAAGATAAATATCTGATCTATTGTTGATCTGTTTTGTCTAAAACCCGCCTGGTAGTCACCTAATATGTCTTCTGAATATGGTTATAGTCTATTTAGTAATACTGCGGATAGTATCTTATAGCTTGTGGACTCTTTCCAGACTCTTTCCAGTCATGGGGTAATTCTTCTGTTCTCCAGATTTTTATTATTAGTTCGTATAGCTTTAGATCTAATGCATGGCCACCTGCCTTTATAAATTCAGTAGCAATTCCATCAGTCCCAGTTGCCTTATTGTTTTTAAGTCGTGTGATTACATATAGGATTTCTTCAAATTTAGGTTCTTCAATTTGTGGTTCACATGTATGATGTTAGAACCTCTCGTAACACCAATTAATGACCGAAACTATTCGAAATTTTCCACAACTTCCAATTTTTCTTCATTAACATATACTTCTTTCTCCATAATAGTTTTATCTGTATACATTATCTTTGTTTTTGCTATATAAAGATATAAATTGTGATTTTCGCTATTCTTTTGGATTCACGTTATTATGTCTACTATCTGCATTCTCCAATGCTTGTTCTGAATTTGGTTTAACAATTAGCAAAAAGAAAACACAGATTATGTCACAAGGTGCACATGGGGTACCATCAATCTTTATTGATGACGCCGAACTAGAGATGGTAGACCATTTTACATATCTAGGATCAGTGGTAAATAGCAAATTATCCTTAGATCAGGAAATCAACATCCGGATTAGTAAGGCAGCAACAACAATGAATCGGTTAAGAAAAAGAGTCTGGGAGAACAGGACGCTCACTGCCAAAACAAAAGTCATTGTCTATCAAGCCTGTGTCCTTAGTACTCTTCTTTATGACAGTGAAACCTGGACAACTTACTCACACCAAAACAAACGTTTAAACAGCTTTCATATGCGGTGTCTGCGAAGAATTCTTGGTATTAAGTGGCAAGGCAAAATCACAAATACTGAAGTATTGGATAAATCAGGTTGTGTGACGGTTTATTCCATGCTCAGTCTTCGTAGACTTAGATGGATAGGAAATCTTAGGAGGATGGATGATGGTAGAATACCAAAGGACATCTTTTTTGGTGAATTACAGATGGGTAAGAGATCTCAGGGTCGGCCTCTACTACGATACAAAGATGTGTGTAAGCGGGACATGAATGATACAGGCATTAATAATGCACAGTGGGAGCAAGTCGCCGCTGAACATGTTGCATGGAGGGCAAAGATCAGAAATGGAATAAAGACAAAGGAGAAAATTATTGCAGATAAGTCACACACCAAGCGTGTAAGACGTAAGATGGTGCATGATGTTGGAAATGACCACGTGTTCACATGCACCCACTGTGAACGAACATTTACAGCGCGAATTGTCCTTATCAGTCACATTCGCTACCGCCATAGGTAAAAGTTATTATGCCTTTTTAAAGCACAAACTATCGTCTGTCAAGACGGCAAGGTGCCTGCCTATACACACACACACACACACACACACGCACACGCACACGCACACACACACACACATACACACACACACACACACACACACAGTGGTACTTCGGGTTACGAACGCCTTAGGTCACGAACAATTTAGGTTATGAACAACAACGAAAATTTTATGTCTCGGGTAATGAACAGTGCCTCTGGTTACGAATGAAGGCGAGAGAGAGAGAGAGAGAGAGAGAGAGAGAGAGAGAGAGAGGGGGGGGGGGGAGGGAGAAAGCAAGGTGTAATGTTGGAGACAAAAGATTGCGTAAAGTACAAACAATACTACAGATAATTTTGTGGATCTTCAGAATGAACAGCTAAAGGCATTAAAGGAGGAGCAGTCATCCGATGATAAGGAGTCAGTGACCGTTTCAACTGCTAGGTTTAAAGAAATTTGCAGCAAGTGGGCAGATGCCGAAGACTTCATTGTGAACCATCATCCAAATAAACTTGTTGCTACCAGGGTAGTAAACCTGATGAATGATAACGCGATGGCCCACTTCAGAATGATTCTCCAGCAAAGGAAGCGACAAATTTCCCTTGATAGTTTCTTGGTGCAGAAGATTCCATGTCGGCTGCTAAGAAACAGCCACAAGATACTCCTCAAACTAATGATTCAGAATAACAAAGAAAGTGACAAATTTCTCATGATAGTTTTCTTGGTAATAAAGATAGACTAACTCTTTTTATAAATTTTTTTTATTTTACATTTAATTCATTTGGTTGTTTCCTTTCTCTTTATTTAATACGTGAAATACACGTATTCTTTGCATTTTGTCAGGTAAACGACCGGATGTTAATAAAAAAAAAAAAAAGAACGATTCTTTCATCTTGAAACGGATTGTCTTTATTTCATTGATTTAAACGTTTCGGGTTACAAACCGAGTTCTGGAACGAATTAAGTTCGTAACACAAGGTACCACTGTGTGTGTGTGTGTGTGTGTGTGTGTGTGTGTGTGTGTGTGTGTGTGTGTGTGTGTGTGTGTGTGTGTGTGTGTGTGTGTGTATATATATCATGTGCCATGCCGGAAAGCGTGGGCGGTCATGACTCGCCATTTCACTCGATCACCAGTGTCGTGGATCAGCTCAGTGTTCCTGTCTCGTCCATGCCATGTGGCAAAGCCATCCAGGTATTTTCCTCTCGGTCTTCCTCTTTGTCTGTTCCCTTCGATCTTGCCAGTTGTCACTAAGTTCTTCAATCTATTTCTTCTCATAACATGTCCAAAAAATTTTGTCTGTCTACGTCTAATTTCTCTAATCAGTTTACGATGTTCATTTGTCTCCTGTAGTACTTGGTCATTGGTTTTTCTGTCTGTCCATGGTATTCTTTGCATTTTCCTCAGAAACCACATTTCTTCAGCCATCAGATGCTTTTCAGCTTGACTGCTCATTGTCCAAGTTTCACATCCATACAAAAGAACAGGCTCTATGTATCCCCTTAACACTCTTTTTCTCGTTTCAATTGACATCTTTTTATTGGTAAGAATGTTTTTCATCTTGCTAAAGGCTACTTTCGCCATGGCAATTCTTGTTCTAATCTCTTCAAGGCATCTCCCATCAGATGTTATGACTGTTCCAAGATAATTGTACACATACATACAGAGTATTTCACTTATCAAGACAGGCTCCAAATCCTATTCTAACATACAGAGAGAAGTACTGAAGGGTTCAAATCCTCCTTAAACACTTGTTTGTTGCGACATGTATATCTTACTACTGGTTTCCAGATGGCTGCTATGGTGTCAGGGTCTTACTTTATACTAACAGTGGCTCGTGTTCTTTAACAGGAGTGAAACAATCATACACAAAGAATGATTGTACTCAGATACGCGGCAACATAACTGAAACACTTTAATCACATAAACCACTCTCCTCAACGGCATTCATATGATGCTGCGCTCACAATTAGCGACAATGCCATTACAAATACATATATGCAATACACAAGTTCATAGATGAATGGAACAAAGCACTCACTCAGTTTCCAAACAGAATCTACTAAGCATACAGGCTTTCTCACAACGAGCATAGAATAATACACGAATACACGCAACACTTTATCTCATGTCCGTCCTGTCTCGAAGTCCTGAACCAGTCTGAGCTAACGCCGATGTTTCTCGTTAGCCCTTGGCTTCTAGTCCCCGTGCGCTTCGTGCATCACGCTGACCACTGGGCATCAACTGCGTAATAGCTGCCCGTCGGGTTCATGGTCATGCTTGTTCGTCACCTACAGGCGATGGAGATTCTGACACTCTCCGTCGCCCCCTCTTATGAAAGGAATATCCTTCCATTATGGGTGTTTATACATGGTTTAAGTTCATAATATATTTATAAGTTAGAATCGACTAACTTTTTATCCTGTTAGGTGACTCTCTGGTATGTTTATAAATTGACATTTCCTTGGTAATGATGCATGATACATATTTCCTTCAGTGCTGCCATGAGGCTACTCACATCAAGTATTGTCCTCTAGTTGGATTAGTACCTTGGTTGAGAATGGACTTAAGCCAGACCGGTAGTTAACAGCGACTAACGCTATCTTTCAAGCAACGCCCTACCTCACAACAAAAGAAAAATACCACAAAAAGAACATGTTGGGCCCTAAATCATCTCCCTTATGAGATGATTTCAGAATTAGAAACCCACCGATATGGTCGGATAATCCAATCCTGGTCTGCCAACCTTAGTAACTATATTCCACCTATAGTTGACGTCACCTGGTGACCTGTAATCATTCTGGCTACTATGAAAAAGACAATATATGCATGCTTACATTTTTCGCATGTCAGATTATTTCCCTTTAGGTACAATCATAAAACGTTATGGGAGGTAATTTTCAAATTCTTTCAAAAAAATAAAGTATATTCGTTCTTTCCATTCTAAGCGTCATAGTTTTGATATTTATTTTCAATAGTAGCATACTTGGCACCATTGAGAAAAAATTAATCAATCAATGATTCTTAGATCACAAATATATAAATCCTTTCATTCCATTTATCATATGTAAATTTTAGCGTCACAAAAATCATTCACTCGGTCATTCATTCGTGACTATTTGTGGTATAGTGTGCTATATTTGATAAATTAGAAAAGGAAGCGGAAGTACATAACTAATGTGTTCACACGTTGTAGTAATACACACTGTTCTTGTAAGTACACGTTTGGATTACCGTGTTCCGGATGCTTTGGATTACTCTGCTGTCGTCTATTTAACACAGTCTGTTATGAAGTTAAAATGTTCAAAAACTTCACTGCGCTTATCTCATAGTATATATAAGCGCTGGTACTACTGGATGTTACCGAAAGCTGGAATACGGTAAGTCTATACAGATATGTAGTACTGTTCTTTTAACACTTCGTGAGAATGATAATAACGATTTAAAATCACTGTCCTTTCACATTCTGGTCGGCACATTCACCAATTAAAAATATCTTTAGAATAAATAAAAGGACTTCGTCCATATCACAGGAAGTAAATTTTCACAGCGTTATTTGAATAACTGAATATTGTTTGCTGAAATGTGATACTTGTCTGAGCGCCGTAGGTAACAGCATTAGTCATTGCGCTCAGGAGTCGTTAAACTGTCGCTGGATTATCGAGAGGACATCTTGAGAGTAGGTCTGCAATGGTATTTTCTGTCCCGCTGATGTGTCGTATTTCGAAGCTGTAGTTCTGTTGTAATAACGCCCATCTGGCGTTTCTGTGGTTTGTCGGTGTTCCTTTTGTTATGACAGTTAATGGGTTGTTATCTGTCTCAACGATGAAATGTTTACGTAGCAAATACTTAGATAATTTAGAAATAGAATAAATTAATGCGAGGCCTTCCAACTCTGGTGTAGACCATCTGCGTTCTCTTGGTGACAACTTGCGGCTCACATAATACACTGGATGTAAAATGTCATCATAGGCTTGTAACAAAACTGCAGCTATACCGATCGTGCTCGCGTCAGTCCTCAATCTGAAAGGAATGTCCAGATTTGGCAACTTTAATATGGGATTGGAAGAAAAATATTACAATACTTTTGTAAAGGCAGGTCTCAGGCCCTCTCTTGTCTACAATTCTATTAGGTTGGTTTTTGTTGTTAACAGATTTGTAAAAATGTCTGTCAAACTAGAGAAGTTAGGTATGAATCTTCTATAATAATTCAACAATCCTAACATACTTCTTACTTCCCTTTTAGTCGTAGGAAGTGATAATTTTAGAATTCTAGAAACAATATTGTCATCAGTGGTAATATATCCATCACAAATTTTGTAGCCTAGAAAAGTAATTTCATGATAGGCAACTTCTACTTTTGCTGGCTTTACTGTCAGGCCATGTTGCCTGATGCGTTCAAAAATTTGTCGTAGCATCGCTAGATGTTCTGTCATTGTCCTGGTTTGTACACAGATGTCGTCTATATATGACAGGATATTGGATATGTCTGCCAGTGACAGTCTTGTTACAGTTTTATGCAGTTGTCTGTATAGTTTTTATGTCTATTATAGTTTAATGTCTGGCAGTGTGTCTGTCGTATTGAGTGATGGGACTGGTATTTCGTCTGTAATTTTCTAAGTCTGTGTGACCTACTACGGTTGTGTTTGCTGCTGTCTCGTCTTGGTCTTAGTCTCTATTATAGTAGGGTTTCAATATGTTAATGTGGAATATTTTGTTTTTGTTATTTATTTCAACTTCGTAGTCTACTGTTGACATTTGTCTTAGTATTTTAAAAGGTCCTTGCCAAGAGTCTGCTAGGAGATTTTTGTTGCTGGGTAAGAGAAGTAGCACGTCCTGTCCTGGTGTCAAAGTTAGTGTTCTGTTCTTTTTGTTGGCATACTCTCTGTAGATGGCACCAGATTGTCTTAGTGATTCTTTGGCTAATATGCATGATTTCATGATTCTGTCACGTAATGTTGTAACATGCTGGTATGGTGACACTGGTTTTTGTTCATTGGCTTCTAGTCCCCTCAGTTAACAAATTCTTATAAATTGCTAAAGGGCCACGTGGTCTGGCTCCATATACTAACTCGAAGGTGAAAACCCTGTGCTAGAGTGAGGTGAAAAGTGTAGCAGGTAAAAAGGTATCCCAGTCATTTGGGCATTCTTGGGTGACTTTTGCTAACATGTGTTTTAGGTCACCATTAATTTTCTCTATAATACACGTTGAATGAGGTCGATAGGGGCTGTTGAAAAATTGTTTAATGCCTATTATCTTGTTAAAAGCTTGAGTTGCAGCTGAAATAAACTGGCTCCCTCTGTCAGATAGAATAGTGTCGGGAAAGCCTATTCTAGCAAAGATATGAAAGAAAACTTCTATGATGTCTTTAGAGGTAATGTTTTTGAGGGCGATAGCCTCCGGCCATCTTGTGCATAGATCAATCATTGTTAAAATATATATATATTTCCTTTTGATGTTAAATGGTTCAATGGTCCCACAATATCTACAAAAAATTGTTCAAAAGTTCTGCTCGCAAGATCTGTTGTTTGTAATTTTGCTTGAGGGTGTTTCCCTTTTTTAACAAACTTCTGGCAGACGTCACATGATCTACAGTATTGTTTGATATCACTGGCAGAATTTGGGCCAGTAGAACTGTGTCAGTATTCGTGATCGTGTTTTGGCATAGGCCATATGCCCTGCAAAGGGTACATCATGTGCTAGTTGAAGTGCCTTTTTCCGGTGTTCAGTTGGTAACATCGTTTGTGCTATGTAGTATGGTATTTGCATCTTTTGTGTAGTATCTTGTTAGGATACCGCATTTCAAACCGAAGTGCCAGCTAGCATTCTTTTTTAACTTTGGCTTTTGGCCTATGAGTTTAAAATACTTCTGTAATGATAAATCGGCTTTTTGTGCCTTAACAAAGTTTTCTCTCATGTCTTTGAGAGGTGTTATAATTGGGTTTAGTAGTTCTAATATCTCAGTTTAGTTTTTCTGAGATTGTAATTCTGCAGCTGATCTTGTTACTGCGCTATTTGATAAAATATTTTCAAACCCAGATGTTACAAGGTCATGTGGCATATCATTACCTTCAGGCAGATCCCCAATAATTACATCGCAACAGGGGATGCGCATTTCACCTTGCATGTCAAAAACGGTGTTTCAATGTATGCCCATGCAAGTGGATAATTTTCAATATTTCCTGAAAAAGTTCTACATGTTACATATTTGCGTGTGTAATCTGTAGGATGTATAAAGTATCTTAATCCAATAAGGGTACTACCGCTATCTCTCAAAACACTGGCTACTTTGCCGTTGACATTGCCCTGATGGATGTTTAGCTTCCCTTTAGAATCTATTACTAGATTGGCTTCCTCATTTGCTTATGGTATAGAATGGCCACATGTTAAAACACCATCTTCATGGAAGCTGTTGCAGGTTGTGCATTTCTCTAGTTGGAATACATCAATAGTTTCGGCTGCATTAGCTGGATGTTGATTTTCTTCTTGCTCTTCCTCAGAGGATGAACTATCGAACATTGCAGCATTGGCTTTCATTGTCATTTGCTTTCCCTTACAAGCATGACGCCAATGGCCGTACGCTTTACAAAGAAAACATTTAGTCAATCGTTTATAGTTCTTTCGTTCCCTTTCTTGCTTATCAATGTGATTTTGTAAATATGTAAGATATCCTGGTTGTTTATCACACATTTCACTTTCACTATGATTATAGTTGCAGTATTTACACTGGTAGTTGTTAAATTGTCTAAATGGTTTTGGTTTGTTGTAACTGGTTGGTTTCGATTTATCATATGCAGCGGCTGCTACAAATTCTGTATCTTTGAGAACATTTACAAAACAGTCTTTATTGGCTGTAAAATAAGCCGATCCACGTTTATCCATCTGCTGGACAGTCTCACATTCACACTCTTGTAAAAACCGTGAAAAATGTGGTGGCAGCGACGATATAATCTTATCTCTCAATATTAGATCTTTCAAACGTTCAAAATTGTTGTCAATTTTCGCTAATGATAACCATTTACTGAAAACGTCTGCACTTGCGACATATAATCAGAGAACGTTTGTGTTGCTTTTGGAGATAATTTAGCAAACTATTCCCTATAACCTGCCTCATCTAACAGAAAATGTGCCATGATTTTGGCTTTCATGTAGTGATAGTCTTTTCTTAACTCCTTGAGGATGGTTTCTATGACTTTTAATGGTTCCCCAGATAGACTTCTCATATAAATTATGTTATAATCTGTAAGTGGTACTTGGTGGTGATCCATTATTGTTTCAAAATGTTGGGTAAATGCTGAAATACAGTCCCCAGTAGTGGCATTTTTTAACGATTCCTTGATACTTCTTGTATTGGTTTTCTTTCTCTTTTATTTCTAGTTTTCTAGATTATTTGTTGGTAGAAGTTTCGATTTCTAGCTGCTTAGTCTTCTCTTTTACTTTGTGCGCTGATTTCAGCTTTTCTTAGTTTAGCATCTGGTTCTGCTTTCTTAGCATCCAACTCAGCTTTTCTTAGTTCAGCGTCTGTTTCTGCTTTCTTAGCATCTAACTCAGCTTGTTTGTTTTTAGCATCTTACTCAGCTTTTTAAAGTTCCCTTTCAGCAGCTCTTTCCTCCCTTTCTTTAGCTTTTTCTACTAATTGGACATATTCTGCATATTTTGTCTCACTCCATTTAAACAACTCGTCTCCGGTTAGACCTAATTTTAGGCCAGACTCAATAAATTCATGTAACGTAGCCATGGTACTTTTACAATTTTGTTACACTGGTCTTATACAAAAATAATTATAATATGTACAGTATACAATTAGGGGGGGGGGGTGCAGAAAAGGCCTGACTCCCTACAAAAGTATATAAGGGAAAAAAAATACTTAAGTGCCGCTGGGGTTCGGAGCTTTGGAAGTCTGTTGGTAACTGCACCAGAGAAGGGATGCTTGGTCTTTTACAGCCGGGAAGATCAATTTAGTACTTCTACAATATTAGCTGACAAACTTGTTTACTTGGGAGAGAGAAATATTAGTATATGTTTGACTCTGTGGTGTATGCATGGTCAACTAAGTGTTTATAGGTTTGTATGCAGTCAAGTATGAATGTATTGTCGTATAGTCGTCAGTTGTCAGATTAATGGATATTTAGTACAAATTCACATTATTGACTACTGTTGCTCTTGCTCGCTCATGATTTAATTCGTGTAACAATTCATTTTCCAAACCATCACATATCATATCAACAATGTATATATGTCTTTTAACTTTTCACGTTCAAAACAGCGTTCAAACTCAATCTTACAATCGTCGTTCGTTCACAATCCTCTTTAACACTTGTGAACACTCCCTAACTCTCACATATTTCGCTCATTTCTCAAAGGATGAGATCTCCATGTTCAATCACTAGCTTACAGGTGTGATTTGTTCAAAGCGGGACGAGCTCCCCACGTTCACTCCCTGTCAGGGTCTTACTTTATACTAACAGTGGCTCGTGTTCTCTAACAGGAGTGAAACAATCATACACAAAGAATGATTGTACTCAGACACGCGGCAACATAACTGAAACACTTTAATCATATAAACCACTCTCCTCAACGGCATTCATATGATGCTGCGCTGAGAATTAGCGACAATGCCATTACAAATACATATATGCAATACACAAGTTCATTGATGAATGGAACAAAGCACTCACTCAGTCCCCAAACAGAATCTACTAAACATACAGGCTTTCTCACAACGAGCATAGAATAATACACGAATACACGCAACACTTTATCTCATGTCCGTCCTGTCTCGAAGTCCTGAACCAGTCTGAGCTAACGCCGATGTTTCTCGTTAGCCCTTGGCTTCTAGTCTCCGTGTGCTTCGTGCGTCACGCTGACCACTGGGCATCAACTGCGTAATAGCTGCCCGTCGGGTTCATCGTCGTGCTTGTCCGTCACCTACAAGCGATGGAGATTCTGACATATGGCAAATTCAAAAAAATCACACACGCAAAACCTTTTTGGCTCAGAGCTACCTTTCATTGACATCGGATGAAATTCTGTATCTAAGTTATACAGAATTAAAACATTTCCTCCCACATCGCTAATGAGGAATGTCCGAACTATGAATCCATGGGGTAAAGCAAATATCCTCGGACATTCTCTGGTTTTGGTGATGGTCATGTTATCCTGTTGTTGGTCACACATCCTGTTTACCCAATTAGTGAATTCTCGGGCGGTGTTTTCCTTGCAATGATATAATAAAGAGATTTCCGTTCACATGAGGTAAAACAAACAATACGGGAATCTGGATCTACATCCTTCTTCTTCTTCATCGTTCCGAGCCATTGAGGTTCTTTGCTGCAGATACAATCCGTCTCCATTCGTCTTTCTGGTTGACCTTCTCTTGCCAGTCGTTGATTCCAAGTGCTTGTAGGTCTGTATATATATTATCTCTCCACCGTCTTCTTGGTCTACCTCGGGGTCTACGGTCATTTATTTCCTGAGTGTAAGCGAGTTTTGTTTCCCTATTATCTTCCATTCTTTCTATATGCCCCAGCCATTGTAGTCTATTAGCCTTCATGATACCAGTGATTAGAGGGGACTTAAACAGATCATAAATGTCTTTGTTACTTCTTCTTTTCCACTCTCCACTTTGTGTATCCCTAATGGGTCCAAAGATGTGTCTTAAAACTTTGTTCTCAAAGGTTTGTAGCAAGGCTTCATCTCCTTTCGTTGTACTCCAGGTTTCAGAGCCATACAGCACAACTGGTCTGATCAGTGTTTTGTATATTGTGATCTTGGTGTTACGAGATAGCGCCTTTGATTTTAGTAGATGTTGTAGTGCATAGTATATCTTATTTCCAGAATTGATTCTAGTTTGTATTTCTTCCCTTATGATGTTGGAGCAGTTAAAGATTGTACCCAGGTATTTGTATGTTTCCGTTCTTTTAATGGTCATATTATCTATGTGTATGAGGCCAGAGTTTTTAGCCATTCCTTCTCTTGAAATTACCATATATTCTGTCTTATCTTGGTTAATAACCAGCCCCATCTGTTGGGCTTTTTCCTTTAAGTGAGTCAATATTTCCAATGTCTTGTGTTCATTTTCCCGTATAATATCTATATCATCTGCATAACCAAGCAGCTTGGATGTTCCTCCAATATCACATTCCTCCTTTACCCTCCTTACAACTTTCTCTGGAGCCAGATTGGAGAGTATAGTGCATCACCCTGTTTCAAGCCAGATGTTATTTGGAAAGGGTCTGATTTACTGCCTTTATATGTTACTATAAGTATCTGTTGATTAACTTCCTTGGTATTCCAAATTCCCGCATAGCATTCCATAGACTATTCCTATGGACACTATCATAAGCCTTTTTAAAATCCACAAAAATGTTATGGAGATCTCTTTTATATTCCCAATTTTTCTCGGCTATTTGTCATAACACAAATTGGAGAGTGGAAAAGAAGAAGTAACAAAGACATTTATGATCTGTTTAAGTCCCCGCTAATCACTGGTATCATGAAGGCTAATAGACTACAATGGCTGGGGCATATAGAAAGAATGGAAGATAATAGGGAAACAAAACTCGTTTACACTCAGGAAATAAATGACCGTAGACCCCGAGGTAGACCAAGAAGGAGGTGGAGAGATAATACATATACAGACCTACAAGCACTTGGAATCAACGACTGGCAAGAGAAGGTCCACCAGAGAGATGAATGGAGACGGATTGTATCTGCAGCAAAGAACCTCAATGGCTCGGAACGCTGAAGAAGAAGATCAACAACTACATCTATTTCTCTCCACTGACTGATTAGTATATAGATCACTATGTCACATTGATGTGTGTTACTCTGGATCAATTGTTGCACCTCAAACTCTGCGCGGCCTGCTGCCAATTCTCTGCACTCATGAGGAACAGAGATTGAGACAGCAGTGGAGAAAACCGACAGGGAATTGCCCTTGCGGATGCCATGGTGGACTCCGATGTGGTCTGCATAAATGATGGTAGGCCGACTAGAATGGCAATGAGGCCTAGCGATGCGGACACAGCTATTGACTTGGCACTTGTCTCCCAGTCATAAGTCCTTGATGTAAAGTGGACTGTTTTGAATGACCATGGGAGTGATCACATGCCATGCTCAGTCCTGATCTCTAAATCGAGGAAAGTTAAGGCTAGGAGAGCGCACAAGACCTTCCGGTATGAGTGGACCGACAACCTTCTTGAATGCCTCAAACAGGGGGCATGCAACAGGGCTGTTAAAACTCCTTTTTTGCATCCCCCATGGTGGACCCCAGAAGTAGACCAGGCTTGGAAAGCAAAGAGAGCTGCAGTGAAGCAGCTAAGGAAAGTGCGACAGACACCCCGAAGCTCACGAGAGGAAGTGGACACAGCGGAAAATGTCAAGAAAGACAAGGTGGAGGTTTTCAAGCGCTGTGCTGCAGAGGCCAAGAATGTAAAATGGGAATGTTTTATGAAGGAGACTGAAGGTGATAAAACACTGCGAAAATTCTGGAAACTGCACAGACAAATGCAAAGAAAAGATCGGCCAATGACAGTGGGAACAATGTATAGAGGATGGTGTACGCGTGACAACAGACAAAGAGAAAGGAGAGGCGTTTCTCCAGAGATTTTTAGAGCAGACCAATCATAATGATGTGGATACCAGGAATGCAGTAAGAGAGAAATTATCTGGCACGATGGAGAATAGGCATTATGAAGACATCATATGGGTTGAAGATGTTAAACATATTTTGAAAAAGGCAAAAGACACAGCACCAGGGCCTGATGGGGTCAGGTATGGCCACATGAAGGCTTTGAGCGATGTAGACCTGGAGGAGATGACCGACTGCTTTAACCAGAGCAGTGGGACATCTTCAGTACCGCAGGATTGGGTGCACAGCTATCTCATCCCTCTACCAAAACCATTCAAGGATCATTCAAAGCTTTGTGGCTTTAGGATCATCACCCTTCAAAATACATTTGGGAAGGTTTTAGAGAAGATAGTCGCTATCAAACTGCAAGAGTTTTTGGAAAGGGGGAAGCTTCTTCCAAGAGGCCTGGAGAGCTACAGGCCAGGAAAAGATACCTGGTCAAATGCAGCCACTTTTGCCTTTGATGTTTATGAGGGGTTCCAGACTAGACAGGAAACGATGACGGCAGCGCTTGATCTCAAGGATGCATACAATAGAGTTCGATATGATATTTTGATGATCGCACTGATGGAGAAGGGGGTCAATCCCTGGTTGGTGAACTGGATAGCGGCCGTCCTGCATTCTCGTCAGATTGCTCTCCATCTGAGTGCATGGACCTCAGAGACACATATTTTAACCCCGGGACTGCCACAGGGATCCGCAATCTCACTGGTGTTCTTTAACGTGTATACGAGAAAAATTGCAAACCTAGAAGCACCAGGAGTTGGACGGATACTAACATTTGCAGATGATATTCTTGCATATAGGCAGGGGAGAGATAGGGAGCAAACAGCCCAGGAGCTACAGGCGACAGTGGACAAAGTGATTGACTGGTGCACTGAAATGGGTGCTGTCATCCACCCGGAAAAGGCAGCCGTTTTTTGGTGCTCTCTGGACAACAGGATTGTGAGAGCTGATGTCCCAAGCCTCACAAAAGATGGCGGAAGCGTCAACAGAGAGAACAAACTGAAGTATCTGGGAATCATATTTAACAGGAGCCCGTCCTTCAAGGACCATGTGCATACGGTTGTGACAAGATCTCAAAAGGGACTCAACGCACTTAAAACTATGGCTGCAATGGACACAGAGCAGAGAATGCTCTTCACACTATACCAGCATTTGATCTCTCAGTGATTGATTATGGACTAGGACTGCTCACTGTCTCAAAGAGTCAGCTGGTGAAATTAAAGCACATACAGAACGAGGCTATGCGGGTCATTCTGGGATGCACCAGAGACACCCCAGTGGTGTGTATGCATTACATCCTTGGTTTGCCGACTGTTGCTGGTAGGCTCAAGGTGATGCAGGCGAAAGCATACCTCAGAGTAGCTGCTGGCACAGATCACTTGTTGCATGAGGCGCTGGACGCAGTTAAGGGCCGGTGATTGATAAGAGGGAAATCATGGATGGCTCAGGCGGAGGATATGATCAGACAGGTGTGCCCCTTGGACAACATTAGGCGAGGAGAGGAGTGGGTCAGAGTGCCAGCGGAGCAGTTAGACTTGTGCAGAGTTATAATCACATTGAGCCGAGAGTGCAGGGAGTGGCCAGCAGGGGCCACGGAAGTGGAAATCCAGCAACTAATTCAGGATAATGCTCGCCCAGGTGATGTGATTATCTACACAGATGGGTCGGTGTTGAGAGGTAGTAGAAGTGCCTGGGGGTTCTTGTCAAAGGCTAATGGTCGACGTTCCATGCAGGAGAGCATGGCATATGATACCACAACATCTAGCTTAAGAATGGAGGTGGAGGCAGTCAGTGCAGCTTTCCACTGGATGGAGAATACGATACACACACAAACACATCGTGATTGTAACTGACTCAGAAAGCATGCTGAGTAGGGTGAGGACAGGCAAGCTTCGTGCAGAGTGGCTTGCTTCGCTTCGGAAATCACGGATGGCAAGCATCGTCTGGATCTTTTCTCCGAGGCATGCTGTGTGCTGGAGAATGAACAGGCAGACAGATTGGCTGGCTCTGCAAAACTTGGTGGAGTATTGATGCATAAGGCAGATGTGATTGCGGCCTTGTGGGAACACATGGATCACCATGGTCTGGCAAGAATGCAACCGTGAGGAGTGACGAGAGGATCTGGCCGATGCTCGACGCTTAGAGGAAAGGCGAGACGCACATATAATTAGATTGCTGCTGGTACTATTGGGGTTGGAACTCTTCGCTGGCTTCTGAGGATGGGGAAGGGGCGCTTATGGGAATGCCCTGAATGCTGTGATGTCGGTTCCTAAATCAATCAATCAACCAATCTCTGCACTCATGACCTAGTGTGATTATTACATTGTGCCAGTCCGTCATGTCTTATGGTATTTCAATCCACTTTTTTTCACGATTGATGGTCTCTAGATCATACACCTGATGTACAGAGATATTTTGGCACTCCTCCGAATAACGGTCCCAAATTATTTTTTGTCAAAAGTATTCCTTACAGGGCCTTATTAGTTGATTATGCTCGTTCTGGGGCGATATGCTGATTTGGGAGCGATATGTACAGTTATTGAATGTGTGGTGGACTATTAGACCGATCGATGGATGCAATAAATGTTTCCTGGGCCTAGAGGGCCCTCACTGTCGTCAGAGTGTATATCTATATCTTCTATGCACGTATTTCCACATATAACTGATATGGGTATACACTCCGACAACAGTGAGGGCCCTCAGGGCCCAGGAAACATTTACAGCATCCATCGATCGGCCATGCAGTCCACCACACACTCAATAACTGTACATAATAAAGTAACGGTCACAAATTATTTATTGTACTACGTATTTCCACATATAACTGTCAAATATTGATGGTACATATTTTGATTTTCTCACGTATACATTTTAGTTCGTAGTGTTTAATATTTTTTTATAATATCACCTAATGAGGCCTTGTAAGGGAAACTTTTACGATAAATAATTTGGGACCGTCATTCGGAGGAGTGCCATCCAGGACCTGCCTCATTTTAGTCTATGATCCTTGACAATATCCATGGCTTCGTGTAGGGGGTGATCCTTATCTGCTGCAACTCTCACGTACCAGTTGGCTTGAAGGACCCTATGCCTATCCGACATTGTTGGTAGCACCAAGATATGCCTCATGCATATAATTGGTGTGTCCTTTGTGCACTCCAGTATCACCTACATGGACGCTTTCTGTATGCACTCCAACCTTTCGTCTTCTTCTGCGTAAATCTGGAATGTTTTTTCAGGCGTAATTGCGGTGTGTCTCGTTATGCACCCTTGGCCCAAAACCCTTAAATCAACACATCCAACTTTAGCAGGTGTTTTTTAAAACCAGGTTAGCCGTCCTGGGGGACTCAATTTTATGGTGCTGTCCACATCCCAGCTGGTCAAGTTAGAACGGTCATAGACTTAGCGGTCATCCCCCAAGGGAAGGCAGTGGCAGTCCATGGGTATTTACCGCCATCCAAAGAGGATTTCACAATTGAGCAGATCCATAGCACTCATGTACCGGGCTCACCCAAGGAATCGCCACGTCCTGCACATGGCTGCTTTAATGCCTCACTTCCATATATTGGGCATTTTGTTCGCCACAGGTCGTTCCTCGCACGAGCCAGGTACGGTCGGTCTGCAGACGACATCCACTCAGCGAGCTTTCGGTTCGGATGTATGCTGAACGCTGTGCCCGGAAGACTAGATATTCAGAGCTGTTCCAGGCACGAGGGACATTTCATTCTGACGTTTTTGAGTTGTGCCAATTTATTTCCAACCTTTAGGCCGGCACATCCGACTTCTGCCGGTGTTTTTTTGTGTGTGTGGTCAGGTTAGCCTTCCTGGCGGTTTCAAGGAACATTCTGTTGCGTTGCCCACATCTCAGCTGGTCAAGGTAGAACAGCCAAAGACATTACGGTCAACCCTCAAGGGAAGGCAGGTGCAGACCATGGGCATTACCCGCCATTCAAGGAGGGTTCCATAATTGCAGAGCCGGCACATTGTGCTCTGGTACTGGGCTCACCCGTGGAATCGCCACGTCCTGCTCATGGCTACTTTAATTCCTCACTTCTATGTATTGGGTATCTCGTTCGCCATTGGCCGCTCCCCATGTGGACGACATCCACTCTGCAAGTTTTTGCCCCTGACTTCCACTTAATGGATTCGCTAGCCAAGCATTCCATTTCGTGTTAATGAGACGTTTTTCCACCTGTCTGCAGACGACATCCACTCTGCAGCTTTCACTTTGGACTTCTATGTAATGGATTCACTAGCCAAGCGTTCCATTTCGTGTTAATGAGACAACATCCACTCGGCAAGCTTCTGCTTCCGACTTCCACATAACAGATTCGCTAGCCAAGAATTCCATTTTGTGTTAATGAGACAACATCCACTCAGTAAGCTTTCGCTTTGGACTTCCACGTAATGGGTTCGCTAGCCAAGAGTTCCATTTCATGTTAATGAGATGTTTCTCTACCTTTGATTACGCTCACTCAATGAGTTTTTTAAAAAATACAGACTTGTATCGCAACCATTCAGTGCGATTGAAAAGCTTTTTCCACCTTTAGAACGCTCACGAGGTAGGCTACATGTGCTGCCGGCTCAGCATCTTACCTCCATGCAGCTGAGAGCGAGCAACAACCAGGCCCTCTCACTCATATCCCTCGGCTGAGAGCCATAGAACAGGTATCTGGACTAAGCTTGTAGCAGGCTCAGCATCTCACCTCCATTTTGCAGTGGGTGAATACTGGCCCGGCCCTCGCATCTGGGGCATTCAGCCATATCCCTCAGCTGAGAGCCGTTGAATATGTGTCTGGACAAAGAATGTAGTGGCGTCGTGCACCTGATTCGGACTAGAGTGCTATGGATTTGCTTATCCCTAGCTTTTGAATGCCTGTCCCTAGTCTACCTGCAAGGCAGCAGATGTTTGTCTCTCTTGGTCTGGTTCCTATCCCTAGACCTGTCTGACATGTAGCTGTGGGTCATTGTTACACGCAAGCCCCTCTAAGGTAGTTGTGCAACCAATCCTGAGGTATTTCTGTCGTTTTCATGCTAAAGTTGAAACAAAATCCTCCAAGTCACTATCATTCATGTTCTTCATATGGGTGTGCCTAACCCCTACCCGGGCTGGTGCTGTGTCCTAGGACATTCAGCACATGTCTAATATCCTCTACCTGTATCATTTCTTCACAGTAGCCTGTGGCAGGGCCTCTCTGACCATATCACCTAATAGCCCTGTCCTGCTGATCAGTCCATTTAAGTCCTTTTATTGCCCATGTCTGCATGTCTTTGTATGAAGATACATTGGCCTTTACAAATTGTGATGCACTGATGGGATTAACACCAACAGCTGTATAAGAAGCTAGCCTCTTTACCAGATCATGCTTAATTAATCTCTTAATATATGTTTAGTGATTGAGGCTAATAAAATGCCACTGTTTGAGTAGGTTAACAATTTTTAACTATTTAGCAGTTCATTCAGATAGTTTCACACAGGCAGACTCATAAGTATCTACATATAATGTTCGGGTGTCAGGTCTTAGTCAGATATGACTGAGCTACCGTATAACAGTAGACGGTACTACCTGCTTTCTGTTAGTGCCGAACGTTGGGCGGCGCTTACCAAACCCGACACCCCACATTGTGCCAACTGCTTCGGGCGGAAGAGCGCAATTGGGAGGGTACACGCCTTACTCTGGTGCGAGGAAATGCATCCTAAAGACAAAATGTCATGGCAGGGCAGACCAGGCCCTAAGCCTTGGTTAGAAGCTGATCTAGGATCAAAGCTCCGACAGGCGGACAGTTAGAGCATTGCTTTGCTGATTCGGCATCTTCTGCAGCGTGTCTTGTTCCAGATGTAGAGGTGTTACCTTTCCTCTGGAGTGAACTAGGCAGGCCGAGAGAGGGATAATGCTGCATGAGCAACACATGATCTCTATATTTTAGCCCAGGTTTTGTGCTATGGAGAGGCAATAACTCCATCCCTGGTCTTAACTGGTCTCGGAATCAAAGCGAGAGGCAACTGTTACGGGTTATAAGTCCCTGTCAATTGGCGTAGACATGGGGCGCCACGCGTTGCCTCTGACGGTGGGAGACACCTACAGGTGTCACTGATCAGCTACAGCCCACCTCAAGCTGGGCAGCCCCCGGTCAATTGGGTGCTGATCAGCCACAGCCTGCCTGCTTCAATGGGTGCTTGGAGCTAGGACAAAATCTGAATCGCAGGCTGTAAAACCAATGCACCAGGTAATAATAAAAAGAAAAGAAACCTCAAGCTACGGCTTGCAACCTGGAACGTGAGAACCATGTGTCCAGGACTTTCCACTGCCTTTACCAATATTGACGATGTGAGAAAAACAGCTGTGATTGATGCCGAACTCAATCGTCTTAACATTGATATTGCTGGCCTGCAGGAGCCTCGCCTCGCTGAGAAAGGGAAAACAATTACACCTTTTTTGGAAGGGTAGAGGGCAAGCAGAAAAAATGCAACATGGTATGGGCT
Source organism: Cepaea hortensis (assembly GCA_963921405.1). Lineage (NCBI taxonomy): Eukaryota > Metazoa > Mollusca > Gastropoda > Stylommatophora > Helicidae > Cepaea > Cepaea hortensis. Next base: position 119,198,251 of record OY992877.1, on the reverse strand, counting down.
TTGCAGTGAAGAATTTGCTACTGGGAATGATTGAAATTCCAGCAGGAGGAAATGAAAGACTATTATCCCTGCGCTTGGCAACCTCTTGTGGTTTTGTCACCATTATTACTGCATATGCACCGACGATCGATTCCTCTGATGATGTGAAGGATTCGTTCTATGAGGAGTTAGACTCCGTGATCAAGGCAGTTCCAGAATCTGACTACATTTATATGCTCGGTGATTTCAATGCTCGTGTGGGCAAGGACTCGAGTTCATGGCCAGTGTGCCATGGAAAATACAACATCGGTCGCATGAATGAAAATGGGCAAAGGCTGCTGGAGCATTGCACCAGAAATGACCTATGTATTACAAACTCCTTTTTTAAAACAAAAGAGATGCATAAGGTCACATGGAAACATCCAAGATCCGGCCATTGGCACCAGCTGGACTTCATCATCACACGGAGACAACATCTGAACCATATATCATTGACTCGAAGTTACCACAGTGCTGACTGTGATATGGATCATTCTTTGGTTGTTGCAAGGGTTAGACTGAGACCAAAGAGAATCTACACAGCTAAACAGCTAGCCCCAGGATTACTATTATTAACACTCACAATCCTGAAAAGTGCTTTCAGTTTCAACAGCAACTTGAAGACGCTTTCACTGATACACCAGAAAATTGTACAGTAAATGAAAAGTGGGGTCAACTTAAGGAAACTCTTTATAAAACTGCTGTAGGGGTTTACGGCACTGTGGATCATAAGAGGCAGAACTGGTTTGCGGTAAACAGCCAGACTCTGCAGCCCTTGATTGATAAGAAGAAGATAGCTCTCTTAAGAAACAAGGAAAGACCAACGCGTAACACTCTGAGTGAGCTAAGGCAAGCTAGGAAGGATGTGCAAACGGCTGCCAGACAGTGTGCAAATGATTACTGGATCAAGTTATGTGAGTCCATTCAAATCGCAAGTGATAAGGGAAACATAAGAAGCATGTATGAAGGAATAAAGAAAGCCTGTGGTCCAATAGTTAGTTAGTTAGTTAGTCGACAGATCATCCTCGTTGCACATCGGACCATTCAGTCCATAAGTGCTCGGATCCCCTCCTCAGCAAATCCCGCAGCGTGTAGCGGCTAACGACGCCAGTTCTGTGTTGGTTTATCAATCTTCTTTGGCTTCCTGCGTAGTGTTCTTGTTTGGCCACCCCTCTTTTAATTTGCTGCTCTCGCAGTCTGGCCATTGTTGTAGATTCACAGTCATCACTTGGTTCTTGCAGAAGTCTCACTTCTCGTAGAGCATTCAGAATGTCAGCCTGGTCCATGGCGCGTCCGCCCTCCACAGTAGCCTCACCTGCGAGCTTGTCAGCCCGCTCATTTCCTTGTACTCCCGCATGCCCTGGCACGAAGATGAAACTAATCTTTGCCAGCCGAGACCGCTTCAGAGGCAGCAACCATTCTCTTCGGATCGACCCCTCCTCTATCCTCTTGATCATGTTCATTGAGTCGCTAAGGAAACAAGCCCTAGTGAATGTCTGTGTCTCGAGCCATGTTATTGCTTTACTTACTGCCATGACTTCCATGGTCAGGCTACTTGTGGTTTCAGTGAAAGCACCAGAGTCCTCCTTCACAATTCTCCCTCCGGCCCGAGCTGTAAAGGCCCATGAGCTTCTCACATGTCGGACGACCGACCCATCTGTGTAGATGACCGCGTCACTGTCTAGCGAATTCTCGAAAATCAACGCTTGTACTTCAGCCTCCACAGCAGCCGGATTTTCTTGTCTGCATTTTCTATCTAGTTGGATGCAAACTGAAAAGGATGTGCAGAAGTCTGTTGGCACTTGCACCCACTCCTCGCCAGGTTCTAAGTCCTCAAGTGAACACACCTGTTGAAGAATGTCTTCGGCTTGACCCATCCACGACCGTCCTCTTTTTAACCTGCTGCCCTTCACCTTCCTAATTTCACTATGCAGTGGATGCTGTGTGTTTGCGTTAATTCTGAGGTAGGCGCGTGCCCTGCAAACTTGCATTCTCTCTTCAATGGTTGGAAAATCAAGAAGGTAGCGCATCGCCCTGCATGCTGTATCTCTTGTACATCCAAGAATAATGCGCATAGCTTCATTCTGTATCCTTTCCATCCTTTCTATCTGCTTATGGCTGAGAGTAAGGATTGCCATTGCATACTCCAAAACAGACATGACCAGCCCCTCGTACAGAAGACATAGATGGCGCTGCTCACAGTTTGCTGCCGCCATCACCCGCATCGCTGCCAAACCCCGCTTGGCCTTTGTTATCACCTGGTCTATGTGCACATTATAAGCAAGGCTTCGATCAAACCGTATCCCCAGGTAATTCATTGCCTGCGTTCTTTCCACCGTCTCTGAACACAGCATTACAGTTGGTGTTGGATTGTTGACAATATGATTATTCAACGAGAACCAAGTCACTGTTGCCTTTGTTGGGTTGACCATTGCCCCAGCTTCATCACACCAAGTACTTATGCGATTGAGTTCGGTTTGTAGTTCCACAGCAACCTCCTCTCTATCCTTACCCTGACGATACACTAAAACATCATCGGCATATGACAATGTCCTGCCAGGTCCAGTGATCTGCTCACTGGTGATTCTCACTGTGTAGGCGTTGAACAGTACCGGAGATAATGGTGATCCCTGTGGTAGGCCAGGATATATTGTTATTGGTTCCGAAGTCCAACTGCCACATCTAAAAACTACTTTCCGTTGGAATAGGGCTGCAGCGATCCAACTAAGGAGGAATGGACTTACGTTTAGTTCAAGAAGCTGAAACATTAAAAAATCCAGTGGTACTCTGTTGTATGCGTCCTCAAGATCAATCGCTGCAGCAACGGTTTCAGTGCCTGAGTGGAAACCTTCATAGACATCGTGAGCAAAGACTGCTGCATTGGTCCAGGTTTCTCTTTTTGGACGGTACCCACCCAGGGTAGGTGGGAAAACACCTTGCCACTCTAGTTGGCTTGATATTTTCCTGGCAATTACCTTCTCCAGCAGCTTGCCTATTGTATTCTGCATGGTTATAATTCGATATCCCTGAATTTTTTTGTGGTCTTTGTCAGGCTTCGGCAAGGGAATCAGATAGCTGTGTAACCATTCCTCCTTGATGCTAGCACTCCCTATACTGTTGTTGTACATGTCTGCTAGTTTCTCTAGCTCATTGTCGGTACACCTATTTATGTCGTCGTATCTTATGCCATCAGGACCTGGAGCACTGTTTTTTGATCGTCGAAGCACAGCCTTGATTTCTTTCACTGTCACTGTGTCTTCATCCGAAGTGTTCTGCGCCTTGCATCTGTCTGAGGTGACCTCCTTGGCCAGATTCCGGCCTCCCATGTCTGTCTGGTTGCTCTGCTCAAGGTAGCGTTCAAAGAGGGCTTTGCCCTTGTCCTCGTCAGTCCTCTGCCAGATGAGGTCAGCACCTTGGAAGTCAGAAATGCTCTTAATTCTTGACTACACCACTCATGCTTTTATGTAGTCGCCAGAACAATTTCAGTGACTTGTCTGTGCTTACTCTTTGACACACCTCTGCCCATTTTTCGCTTTTAACCACCTTGACCAGTTTTTTGAAATAGCTTACTTTTGTGTGCATCTCTCTTTCTAAGTGCAAGCAGGGACTAGGATGACCAGCTCTGTTCTTCTTGGCATTTTGCCATCTCCTTACAGCACTACGCTTATCCACCCAAGCCTTCTCCACCTCGAAACTCCACCACGGTGGCTGCTCCCAGCTTTTTTTCCTGCCCTGAAACGTTCTGCGCTTGTCCCGTCTTATTTTACTCACCACATCTTGCCCTGTACTGTCATACTGGAACGTCTTTACCTTTAGCTTGTGCTGCCTGGTTCTGCCTTTCTCCACCAATATGCTGCATGGGTGGTGGTCGCTGCCATGGTGTCCTAGGACACCCCATCTACACACTGTAGTGAGTGAAGGTGAAACTAGCGCCAGATCAATAGCACTGTCCTCATCGCCTGGACGGCTTGCTGTCCTGGTGACACAGCCGCTGTTGATACAAACCAGGTCGATGGTTTCCAGTGCAGTCTCGAGCTCCTCCCCTTGTGTATTGGAGGAAGTGTTTCCCCATGATATGCCTTTAGCGTTGAAGTCACCACAGAAAATAACATTTCTCTCGTGGCCTAATATGCCACTTAAGCACTGCCACTTCTGGGCGTCCACACTTGCATTGCGGGCATAAACATTAACCAACACGAATGGTATACTGGAATGAACTCTCAACGCCTGTATTTGCATATCGTCACTGTTCCAACTGGACATGTCTAGCTCTGACGCCACCATGCTGTCGCGAACGAGAATCGCCGTTCCCAGATGTCGTCTGTTGTAGAAACATTTGAAGCCGGCAATTCGGAGTAGCTGATCGCCCAGTCTCGTCTCCTGGAGTGCTACAATGTCGTTCCTGTAAACTAGGGTTTCTAAAATAGAGCCCCGTTGTTTTACACTGGCACAGTTCCAATATAGAATACGGATGTTCCTGAGTCCTAGACGGTGACACTTGAGTCTAAAACGTCTCAAGCCACCGCGCTTACCTGGCTTCTTTTTCCCTGCGCGGCTACCACGCCGCTTCGGTATGTTGACTGCTGATCGCTCGGAACACACACGTTGTTCCGCCATGTTGAAAAAACGTAAACACAGACTTTTGAGAACCACACACGCTGCTGAAAATTCACTCAAGGATGGCTTCGCTCGATGCACGAACTCCGTAGCACCCGCGCAGATCTTGAGTAGAAACTCCTGGTTTTACATCCTGGCACACCAATTACACGCAAGAAATGAATAAATCCATCCCCTACGCGAAAAAGTTAACGAACACAAAACAACACGACCGTCCGTCGCCATCTTGAAACCGGAAGACGTGGTCCAATGATCAAAAGAAGTGCACCATTGAAAACCTAGACTGGAGAAATCATAACTGATAAGAAACAGCAGATGGACAGATGGGTAGAGCACTATTTGGAGCTTTACTCAAGTGAGACCAAACTAGCGGATGATGCCCTCAACGCAATAGAGGCTCTACCAATTCTTGACCACCTGAACACACTTCCCACCATAACATAAGTTAAGTGTGCTATAAATGAACTTGCATCTGGCAAGGCTCCAGGTAAGGATGGGATTCCAATAGAGGTTATCAGGAGTGGGCAAGACACACTTACTCTACAGATCCACCAGCTAATAGAGCTATGCTGGCGAGAAGGACAAGTCCCACAGGATTTCAAAGATCCAAGCATCAAAGAGGAGCAGCTGGCCGAGTGGCTAGAACGCCGGACTCTCATTTAGGAGATCCGGGTTCGATCCCTCGGTAAGGTGTGGGATTTTTTCTGTCGGGGGCAAAAAGAACATCCTAACCTGCACAGTTCGCGGCGACTGCACTAGCCGGGCGGCCTGAATTCCTCAGGCTCAAAGACCCCTCTGCTATACACCGCAAGGTACTATATTGGCAGTAAATGACAGTTAAGCATCATAACACTGTACAAGAACAAGGGCGATCGGAGCGACTGCAACAACTATAGGGGTATCTCACTTCTGTGTATTGTTGGAAAAGTATTTGCCAGAATTGTTCTGCGCAGACTTCAAGTCCTAGGAGATCAAGTCTACCCCGAATCACAGTGTGGCTTTCGACAGAACCGGTCTACCATTGATATGATATTCTCATTGCGACAAATGCAAGAAAAATGCCGTGAACAGAATCAACCACTGTTTATTGCCTTCATCGACCTCACAAAGGCATTTGATTTGGTCAGTCGTGAGGGTCTGTTCAAGGCACTAAAGAAGATTGGCTGCCCACCAACTCTTCTGTCCATTGTGGAATCGTTCCACACAGGCACGAAGGGTATAATCAAGTTTGATGGTGCAACTTCTGAAGCGTTTAAAATGAAGAGTGGAGTTAAGCAAGGTTGTGTACTAGCTCCCACCCTCTTTGGAATATACTTTTCACTTCTACTGAAATATGCCTTTCATGATCAGGATGGTGGTATATACATTAACTCACGCTCAGATGGTGGCCTTTACAATGCTCAGAGATTGAAGGCCAAGACCAAAATTAGAAGGGTACTGATCAGAGAGTTGCTTTTTGCAGATGCTGCTGCAGTTACGACCCACTCTGAGGAAGAATTGCAATGTCTACTATCTGCATTCTCAAATGCTTGTTCTGAATTTGGTAATTTGGCAATTAGCAAAATTTGGCAATTAGCAAAAAGAAGACACAGGTTATGTGTAACAGTACTGGCGACTAATATGATGTGGTGTGGATAGAGCAACACGAAGTCATGGCAGTAATTTCCAAGAGTTCCTTTTTATTATCTCAATACAGTTGACCAATTGGTAATCTATCAGTTTATCATGACCTTCGCTCCAGATGTTAACCATACGACTTGTCCCTTCAAGCTGTAGTTGGTAAACCCTTACCATCTTCATTATTAATCACTACCCCCTTATTACTTAACTTCTCTTGAGATCCATAGCCATCCGCTACTTTACTCAACCTCTCGGGGATTGTCCAATAACTGTTTGCCATTATCTCCCAACATTACTTAAGCCTCAAACTTCTCCTAACTGCATGAAAGTTAGTTATCCGCCAATTCATTATTCTCAAATCATCTTTCTTCTTATAGCTAGCCGCTCTAAAACTCCCCCCTCCTATGTACACATAATTACTTCTTCTTGGTTAACTGAATTTCTCAGCCATTATAAAACCCCCTCCTATGTACGTACAATTACTTCTTCTTCGTTACTAAATTCAAATCCAAATTTTTACTCTACTGGCATCATGATCATGTTTACGTGCCGACGTATATTTTTATCATAAAAATATCATACTCTTCTAAAACAATTGTACACAAGATAGAAAAACAGATATGATGCGCACCAAGGAAAGAAAGATAGCAAGAGAAACAATATCATTTATCCTCCCTTTCACACACGAAACGTTATGAAATAAAGTTTTTCAAATACAATTCTAAAAATGATATGTTTCTCCCTATGCCATATATTGTTATCTTCAACATTAGTATGTACAATCTGAAAGCTCTAACCATCCGCATATTAATAACCAAAGTAAAAATATCTTCTAAAATAGCTCACCCAATCTCTGACCAGTACAAGTTCTGCTGCTATCCGCAGTCAGTAAAATCTACTAATGCCTTTATGTCTGTAACTTCCTCTTTATTCTTTATTAGGCCACGTATCATGGACCCTTACTACCAACCTCTATTTCCTGCTTTCACTTCATGTTTACTGTAACCACAGTATCCTAAAAAAAATAATATTACTGTTCATATTTTATGAACATAGCTGTCATTCAAGCTATAATTATCTTGAATTATGCTGTACCTACAGCACTCCAAAAAAATAATATTACTGTTCACTTACTGTGAACATAACTTCTATCCTTTGGCATTTAAGCTATACTCATCCTGGCCCATGCTGCAACCACAGCACGCAAATAATAACATTCATAGTTCATATATTATGAACTTACCTAACTTAATCCAACCCCCACATCTTGAACATGGCGCTCAGTCCATGTTTATTCTAGTCATTGCTGACAACCGCAGCGATTTTAAATGCTAACTATGTCCATTTGTTATGGGCATTGCCTATTAAAACCTCTAATTTATGCTGTTATCTACAGGATCAAAAATACCACCACTAACCTCATGTCTGTGAATGTCCCCCGTCTACCCCTTTTGTAATAGTTAATTTCTAAAACCCTGCAACAGTATCTATAACGCCGTTAATCACAGCAACTGATCAATCCCCAGGGCACTTATTGGATATCTATAACGTCATGGCACTCTATCCATGTACACTCCAGGTTTGTTAAAAAAAATTAACCCCATCAAGACCATGTCCTAAAGTTGCCCGTAATTCTGCATCCAGAACTCCCAAGGACCCTATTAACATGTCTCCTTAATATGACAAGTCTTATTGAGCAATTATCGTTTCTGTTTTATAACTCCATGTAATTAAACACACAAAATAACTATTTATTCAAAACTAATTGTAAATATGGTCAACGACAACTCAAGTATGAATACCAAAAATCATTACGCTTTTTGCAAGTGAAAATAACTGATCAAAGTAATATGCTAATAAGGCAAACTAAATGAAACCACAATTCATGAGTAATTGGAGACAACACAAATCAAAACAGAACAATATCATCCCCCCCCCCCCCCCCCCCTTTAATTTTCAACCAATATTTTATCCCAGACATTTTTCAAAATAATATACATAATAAAATAATAATCAATTTTAACTAAGACATAATTATATAATGACATGTAACATTATTAGTCACTTTTACGGACTAATATAATAATACACGTAAACAAAACACAACAACTCCAAAGACCAAACTGAAAACTATTAGAGTCAAACTAATTGGTCAAAGCAATATGCTAATACAATCAAATTCAATTGGACATACCGACAATACAAAACACGACACCCCCTTTTCCCAAATATTGTCACCTGCATGGACACATACATTCCCCAACATAATGTAACATAAGACATTGACATTTCGCCACCATTCATGTGAAACCCATTACACTATAAAAACTAAATCATAGCGACACCCCAGTATTTGAAAGCAAACAGCCAATAATTCAAAGCAATTACTGTTAACTACAGCTCAGATTGCTCAATTTTTCACTAACTAGTGTGGCTATTTCAACGTACAACGATTTCTTGGAAGCTCATCCACCTACCAAGGGTAAATGTAACTCAGCCCATTTATTTTCACACTTATTTTCTAATCTAGTTGTTTCCCCTGAATTTGCACCGACAACTATTACAACTTCCACTTCATCTCATTTTCTCAATTCAACTCACTCGTCCACCCGACGCAACCAACGTTCATTCCCCCGCATTACTACATTACCACCCGCTGGGTTTTTTTTTCAATCCAACCCCGCAACCATCATTCCACACAACAAATTTCTCAGACAGAGTGTCCTCTTCTTTCACTGTAATCACCACACAATTACTACTTCATCCCCTCACCAAGAACTCCAGTCTTCTACTCATAATAGTCTCACGCTCATCTGGCTATTTTACACAGGTTACTCAATTCCTCATTAATCTCCATCTCCTCATCAACTTCTCCCTCTTAACCATACGGCGCTGACAGTTACGCCACTCACATTTATCGGAACAGGTTCAGAAACAGCAACCAAAACCGCATATGGCTAATGACCAGCTCAACACGTACAATCTAGCACAGTACTGTCTTTCTCCTTTATACACTAACCATCATTATCCAATTTATCAACCGCTCTTCACAACAAACCTCACTCCGACGAGACATACTAATCAGGTCCTCGCTATATTCTTTCATTCCTCTGCAGCAGGCAATCTCACCTCAGCATACTTCCGCCAATGATACTGTATCTGCTTCATAAAACGATTTAAAAAAAAAACGTTAATTCAATATCTGAAATAAGACTTTCACAATCCAATTATCTCTTATTTCAATTTTTCTCAATCATTCACTCCCTTTCAAAAGCTCAGAGTTAACCCGACTCAAACAACACATTAGCTTTAGCAATCAACAATCTCTTCGTGTCAGCTTCACATTACGTCAACTACTCCAGCACACATCACTCAACGAGCATCCCACTCCATTTGGCCACTCTGGACAAGGGACGTTTCAAACTCTAATTCGTCTACTCTCTAATCACCACAACCAAACACAAGATATGCACGCATGACACTCTCTGTCCTACCTAATTCTCTATAGCAAACCACTCCGACATTCCACATTTTGCTTCCTCGGAAATATAGTCAAACACACTCAACTCACCATAAGCGTTCCGTCAACTTCTCCTTTTAACACGCGTATATTATGCTCACTCTTACACCATTTCCCTTCACGCTGCTTCAACTCTGAAGTATATCAGCCGCCCTGCCATGCGCTATTAGTAAGAACCTGACATCGTTCTATCCATGCATTCCAACCAGACGGTGTTTCATCACTCCACCTTTCATTCTCTAATCAACGCGATAAACACAGGTTTGTCTACACATTTACGCACGCAAGAACACCCCCTATGTATCTACAACATGACCAGACAGATCACTCCGATACTCAATTACTAGTTTCTCATCAACCTCCTCTTCAGCTCATCCTACACCATCAACTACTCAAATTATCTCAATGCGTTCCGTCACCCCTCAGTTAATTCTCACTCAACCTTTCAGCTCTAATCATAGCAAAGTATCTTCTGATAATAGTGTCTCTCTTCATCTACCTCTTAATACTTAGAGCTTGTAAAATATTGTGGTCGCAACATCATATATTCCTTGAGCTTCCTCGCGTCATCTTCTGTATAAGTCGGGTTAATAGAAATTCCTGCTATCCCTTTCTTCTTAACAGTAGCCTGTCTTTTATTTCTTCTTGGTGGTTGCTCGTTTGCCGCATCGGTCATTGTCCCGTATTGTATATATCTTCCTATCTCGTCCTCCGAATAATCACTGCCTATAGTTGTTCCACCAGCCTGTTTACTATATGCTGTAGAGAAGGAAGCAACGTCTCTATAATCTGAACCAGCACCTCTAGAATTCTTATTTATACCACCACCTTTCATGCTCCGATTAGGGATAAACTCAATGTCTCCATCTGAGGAATCTGATACACCAGTCGTGTCATCTCCTACATTTACTAATAGACTGGTCGCAGTCCTAGCCTTAACACTTTTTCTAACCTTCTTCCTGGTATTCTTAGTCTTTGTCTGTCTATTTTCCTTAATTTTAACTGTCTCTCTCTTTTCTGATGTCGCCTGAGGTGGTTCGGTAATTTCTACCATCTTGGTTTGACCTCCCTTTTCTATTTTCTTATTTATCTGTACTTGGGTTGACTTCTCTACGGTGTCAATTTGTGTCTGTGCGTTCCATTCTACCACTTCAATCATCTGCGTCTGTGTCTCCTGGTCTACTTTCTTTACTAATACCGTTGTTTTCTTTTCCTGTCCAACCCTAATATTGGCAAGCTCTTTAGGAACAGTTGAATTCTTATTTATGTGTTCTAACCTGTCCTTCGACCTTGACTTCAAATATTGTCTCTGTCTCCTTTCGAGCCACTCGAAAGCCTCAACGTCCTAGCGGTCGCACTATAGGAGGGCCAACTCCATTGTTACCTGGAAAGGTTTCTCTCTGGTATATTTCTGTACCTATAACACCTATACAAGTCCGACATTTCACAATTACCTCTCCTTTCACCGCCCTTTACCTTATAGACATTGGGTCCTGGTTCATCGTGACCACACGCATACGTGGAATCATATCGTCTTCTGTCTCCATTAAGTACTGGCTGTCTCCTGTTATTCCTTCCTACTCTATTGCACTCCACATTAAATCTATAGGTCTCTTGCCCAGTCGTTCTTCTTCGTAACCCTTCTACAAAATTTTCAACCTCACTGACTGCCACTTTCAACTCTTTCAGCCCGTGCAGCAATGATTCAGCCAGCAACACTTGATAGCGAACAGCCCGTGCAGCAATGATTCAGCCAGCGACACTTGATAATGAACGGACTGTGCAGCAATGATTCAGCCAGCGACACTTGATAATGAACGGACTGCAGCAATGATTCAGCCAGCGACACTTGATAACAAACAGACTGTGCAGCAAGTAGAGCTCAAAAACGATTTGAGAGCAGACTGGACTTCACAACCAGTAAAGCTAAAAAAAAAACGATTGAGAGCAGACTGGACTTCACAACCAGTAAAGCTCAAAAAACGATTGAGAGCAGACTGGACTTCACAACCAGTAAAGCTAAAAAAAAAAACGATCGAGAGCAGACTGGACTTCACAACCAGTAAAGCTCAAAAAATTGATTGAGAGCAGACTAGACTTCACAACAAGTAAAGCTCAAAAAACGATTGAGAGCAAGACTGGACTTCACAACCAGTAAAGCTCAAAAAACGATTGAGCGCAGACTGGACTTCACAACCAGTCAAGCTCAAAAAACGATTGAGAGCAGACTGGACTTCACAACCAGTAAAGCTCAAAAAACGATTGAGAGCAGACTGACCATGGTTGGCCTTTTGAAAACAATCTCTCAAGGAACGTCAAGTGTTCAATAGGGGTTTGATAACGTGCTGGAGGCATCGAATTTTCAAAACAGCCGGTTGTATTAGGGTTGTGTAAAATCTGTGCCAGATCCACAAATAACGATTATTTCAGTCCAACTTACAGCGGCGCTGTCAAAATAGTGGTGCAGTACTTCGGTTATTTTCCGCGACCATCCAGCCGTCCAGAGTGTTATGAATCCTGGTTACCTGGGCTCCATTTTGCCTCTTCTAACAGTGCTGGAGACTCTAATATGATGTGGTGTGGATAGAGCAACACGAAGTCATGGCAGTAATTTCCAAGAGTTCCTTTTTATTATCTCAATACAGTTGACCAATTGGTAATCTATCAGTTTATCATGACCTTCGCTCCAGATGTTAACCATACGACTTGTCCCTTCAAGCTGTAGTTGGTAACTAACTTATTCTCTACCCTCACATCACAGCGTGACATTCCCTAGTTACCTCCCAGCGGGGTGCTCACCCGTGCATTGCTGAATACTAGACCCTTACCCTTGCACACCCATCTAGATCTCTTATAAGAGAGACTCTGTTATATATGTCACAAGGTGCACATGGGGTACCATCAATCTTTATTGACGACGCCGAACTAGAGATGGTAGACCATTTTACATATCTAGGATCAGTGGTAAATGGCAAATTATCCCTAGATCAGGAAATCAACATCCGGATTGATAAGGCAGCAACAACAATGAACAGGTTAAGAAAAAGAATCTGGGAGAACGGGAAGCTTACTGCCAAAACAAAAGTCCTTGTCTATCAAGCCTGTGTCCTTAGTACTCTTCTTTATAGCAGCAAAACCTGGACAACTTACTCACACCAAGAGAAACGTTTAAACAGCTTTCATATGCGGTGTCTGCGAAGAATTCTTGGTATTAAGTGGCAAGACAAAATCACAAATACAGTCTTCGTAGACGTAGATGGATAGGACATCTTAGGAGGATGGATGATGGTAGAATACCAAAGGACATCTTTTTTGGTGAATTACAGATGGGTAAGAGATCTCAGGGTCGGCCTCTACTACGATACAAAGATGTGTGTAAGCGGGACATGATTGATACAGGCATTGATAATGCCTTACACGCTTACACTCAGGAAATAAATGACCGTAGACCCCGAGGTAGACCAAGAAGACGGTGGAGAGATAATACATATACAGACCTACAAGCACTTGGAATCAACGACTGGCGAGAGAAGGTCCACCAGAGAGACGAATGGAGACGGATTGTATCTGCAGCAAAGAACCTCAATGGCTCGGAACGCTGAAGAAGATTGATAATGCACATTAGGAGCAAGTCACCGCTGAACGAGTTGCATGGAGGGCAAATATCAGAAATGGAATAAAGACAAAGGAGAAAATTATTGTAGATAAGTCACACACCGAGCATGTGAGATGTAAGATGGTGCATGATGGTGGAAATGACCATGTGTTCACATGCACCCACTGTGAACGGACATTTACAGCGCGAATTGGCCTTATCAGTCACATTCGCTACCGCCATAGGTAAAAGTTATTATGCCTTTTTAAAGCACAAACTATCGTCTGTCAAGACGGCAAGGTGCCAATACAATACTACTATATGAGCCCACTGAGCAGATGGTGTGGTGTTAACAACAACAACAGGAAGTTCTACAGGATTGAATAAGTTAACAATGAGCTTTTGCGTTGTTTAATTTCTTTGCAATATATCAATATAATAATACACTTTAAGTGACACCAAAAATAAAAATAAAGCAATAACAAAATGATAGAATACAGGAATGCAGCTATTTCTTACTGTATAAACAGTGTATTCTTTGGAAATGCATTCAACATATAATAGAAGATGTAACTTCTTTTATTAATTAGACTTTGAACTAAGAAGCAATAATATTGTACTTAAGTCTACTTACACATTTCAATATACGAACAATGAATCAATCTTCCAAATTAGCATGGAGGTATAGATAGACATTAAATATGATCAACACTACAATACAATATTACCGGTCTGAAAATGGACAGCTGCGGCAAAAGTTGGTACCAAGCATAGACACATCCCTCTTACATGGATATACTGTACAAATCATGCTGGAAGTGCGAGGAAACGACTGAGCAGATCTCTTGGCTTCAAGAGTGCCAGTAGACGGGACATTCACAGAGGACAAGGAAGATATTCTGATCTATGAATGTCTGCTAGGTGAAAAAACAATTGGGACATTCACAGAGGACAAGGAAGATATTCTGAAGACTATCTATGAATGTCTGCTAGGTGAAAAAACAATAACAGATCAAACAACATACTTAAGGATGTCGAGTTTCAATTTAAGTGTGGATCCTACAAGGAGGGATATGTGAGGGTATAAATATGATACTCATACAAGAAATTCTTTGTTAGAACGATCAACTTCGATACCCTAAAACATTTGTTGAGACAAGCAGAACATCTGTGGGTTTGCCAAACAAAATGATTTTGATTCTTAAAACAAAAGAACCAAAAAATAAAATTATACTGAGAAAGAAAATAGAAAAACAAATGCATTAACATTTTAGAAATAAACAACAAAAACTAATGTGAATGAAAGTGAATGAGATCATATGTCATCATCATCAGGTGCAATGCCAATAAGTGTGGGTGGTAAAAGTTCATGATCTCACATGATCACCAGAGTCCTGAATTACATCTGTGTTTTAGAAGGCAAAAAGCCACCTTTGCTATAGAAATTCTTGTTCTAATCTCTGCAAACCGGCTCCGCTGCGAAGGGGTTATGGGCGCGGTTCGTGATACCCACATTCGAAACACAGCTGTGGGCGATTTGGCATCAGACCGCGTTGCGTTGGTTTTTTAACAATTGGTATGGGTGCCGGTCGTTCAGAAAGCAATAGCAAACTACTGAACGTAAACTTGTCAAGAGATCACAACAGCAAAAAATGCTGGTCTTGACTGCAACGTCCTGTAAAGGATATGCAACTAAAATTTTTTTTAAAATCTCTGCAAGGCACCGTCTATCAGACTGTTCTGAGATAGATGCACTGATTTACTTGTTTAAGAATTTTTTTTGCTGCACTGTGGTATTTCTTTCCTCTGTGAGATGACCATAATCTTACAAGTAATTTACAATAAATAGTTTTCTTTAAATTATAACCCTAGTTGTTCAGTGTGTACAATATTGCATATCTGATACTGGTGTCCTCCGACAGTGAATCCCCTCATAATTAATCTTAAAAACAAAAAAAAAACAAAAACAAAAAAAACACAAAAAAAACCCGTTTTCCTGCACAATGAAGACACAAGCAACATATTGCACAACTTGTTGTCAAGCATATTTTGCTGTATGTCATTGAGTGCATTAAAAAAAAAAAAGTTCAACATCAGATGGAAGGTTTCATAACGCTACTTAAAGCTTATTATATCAAGAAAATTTAACATTTTTTCTGTAGTGTGCACACAACAAGATACGGCGAAATATGGCAGGCAAAAATTATGCAATATTGTTTGTGTCTTCATTATTCAAATTATATTTATCTTTAGTAATTTGTGTTTGCTATTTGTATTTTCTATTCTATTCTAGAACAAGAATTGTCATAGAAAAGGCAGCCTTTTGCTAGATGAAAAACATACTCATTAATAAACTGCTGTCAATTACAATGAGAACAAGGGTGTTGAAGTGCTATATAGAACCCACAAGGTAGGAATGTGAAACATGGATAATAAGCAGACACATTGAGATACATCTAATGACAGTGGAATGTAGTTTCTGAGGGAAATGCAGAGAATATAATGGATGGACCCTAAAAAGCAAATAACAAAATCCTTCAACAAACAAATGAAAACTGTACATTTGTAGAGAAATTTGATGTAGACAGTCAACATTTCTATGACGATTTCTGAAAAGAAATAAACTTGAAAACTTTATGGGAAAAGAGCAAGGGGGCAGCAAAACAATAAATACATAGACCACCCATGTTTATTGGCATTTCACATGAAGATGATGATTTTCTAGTCTAATTCATCCTGCCTTCATTGTTTTGGGTCTGAGCTCTCATGTTCTGTTGATAAATTTAATAAGTAAAAACTAATTCACATAAGAAATATGAAACTGTAAACTGTTATTAACTTTCATGTTCTCTTGATAACTTTAATAAGTAAAAACCAACACACACAAGAAATATGAAAATGTAAACTGTCATTAACAATGAAACACACATGCATGAGTGGCCACATACAGAAGGTACAATAAACTATTATCTTGGGACTTTCTGTGTAAATTTTATAGGAGTTTTTTCAACTATGCTATTTATTTTTTATTTTCCAGACTGATTTACCTAACCTTTCTTTTTTTAAATTTGATGTTCTTCCTTTGGGGAATACATATTAATTAAAATTCATAAACTTTTTCAATCTCAAATAACTGTTTAAATTAAAATTATAAAAATTAACTGCATTTAGAACTTTTTAGATTAGAACTAAATATGCAGGTTTTTTTACAGGACGTTGTGATCAACCAAAGACTCTAGGCAATTTTTACATTCAACAGTTTGCCATTGCTTTCTGAATGAAAAGCCATTGTTAAAGCCCAAATGAATAGTGAGTACAGCAAGTCCATTTCCCCTTCGTCAGCACAAAGTAAGTTTAAGTGTGAGTGCCAATAATCGCCCTCCATGCTGGCTACTTACAACTGTTTAGGAAAATGTGCAGTGCATGTAAACAGTTTCTTCATGATTACACTAAGAAATAAAGACTGCTAAATCATTATGGTAAACTAACAAAGTTTATTAGAAATATAAATAGTTTTGCATACTTTAAGCATTCTCCTGCAGCTGTTGAAGGAGCATTCTTCTTTGTTTTTCTAGCTCACCTTCACTGATTTCACTGTCAGAACTTTCCCACTGACTTGCTGAGGTTAACTGAAATACAAATTACGATACTTAAATGAAACTTGCATTTATTTAAATAGCAAATACTCAGCCCACATACAAAAACTAAGCCATTTAACCCATCTATAGCACTAACACATCTGACTGTAATTTCTTTGAAAGTGTCAATTGATTAAAATCTTGACATGACTCATGTAGCTTTAATTTTATGAAAGGTTTGTTCCAATCCAAACATGTAACAATTGGACATGCATGCTGAAAAAAACAACTCTATAAAGATATCAATGCACTTAAAATAACATCCAAATTAACAATCAAACTAGGTTTCAGAAATATGCAAGCAGATGGACAAGCAAGCAGAATTCATTTAAAAAACATTCAATATGTATTCCATTGTCTGATTCCAAACAGCAACGTAACATTTTCTTTTACTTCTTCCTGAGAAGTGAAGTTTAAAAAAAAAAAAAAATCACATGTTGCACTATTGCCTACTATTTCATTTATCTGACTGCAAATGTATTTGTATTTTTCAATCTGTGGAATTTATGAGTAATATTTAAAACAAACATTGTGCTAATATCAACACTAAGAAACAACATTACATTAAATAATTAAGTACTTCTTCATAGTCCATGTCATATGGCATTAATGATCATTGTCTGTCCACAGCCTTCAGTTTCTTATGCTGTGAATCATTTCTGATACCAACATTCCTCCATGCTATGTTGTCAAACAGTCTAGCATTTTCTTTCTTGGTCTCCGACTGCCTCTTTTCCCCTCCAAGATGGCATATTCCAGCTTTCTCTTTCACATGACAGTATGTCTTCATTGGTCTTTATATCCATCCACAATGTTCTCATCATTCTTCAATAAAATCTCATTTCTGCAGCTTCCACAGAACTATTTATTTTGCTAATTGTCCATGATTCACTTCCATACATAAGAATTGGTTCATTATAGTTCTTTAGATCATATCCCTCACCTTGATTGACAGCGATAAATTGTGAAAATATTGTTCATCTTCTGGAATGCTGCCTTTGCTTGGGCTATTCTACATTTAACTTCCTTAATACATCTTCCATCTGCTGTAATTAAAGTTCTCAAATACTTAAATAGATTGACTTATTTCAGATTGGCTTCATTCACTTTAATGTTGCATTTGGGTATACAATTTAGGTGTAGTATTGGAAGTGGTATTTGTAGAGGCAGTGCTATCACTAGCACACTGACCTTTGAGCTGTATAGCTATATGTGACGCACTTCCTCGAAAAAGAATAGCTGTAGTGGTAGATACAATTAGTAGTAGTAGATACAATTAGTAGTAGCAGATACAACTAGAACTAGTAGTAGTTACTAGTAGACATAGCAGTAGTAGCTGTAATTAGTAATAGTAGCAGTAGTGATTACTGCAGTAGTAGTCATGGTAACAATGGAAGTAGCAGTAGCAGCAGCAGTAGTGGTAGTAGTAGTAGACACATCAGTAATACTAGAAACTTGTTACTACTGCTAATAGCATCAGTAGAAGCAGACAAGAAAGACAGAATAATGTACATAGAAAGTTTAAACTCGGTCACAAATAATGTAACATCAACTTCATAAAAATATCAGTAGAAACAATGATGGAAAGGAGTGCAAAGAATGGATAAAATATGTGAATGTCAGCTTCTAGAGCAGGCACTTGAAGAGGAACAATGGTAGTAGAATCATGGTAGCAGCAGTACTAACAGCAACAACAGTAGTAGCAGTATTTGTAGAAGTAGTAATAGTTGCAAGTAGTAGTCGTAGCAGCATCAGAAGTGACTAGTACTCATGGTTAAAGTAGTAACATTTGTAGCAGATGTAGTGGTAAACAAGCAGTTGTAGTAGTAGTAATAGTACATAGCAGTTACTACTAATCGATGTCATAGCAATGGATCTAATAGTAGGAGATGGTAACATGGCAATGAACATGGATGTTCATAGAAACTTTTTTTTTTTTAAATTGCATATCCCTAACAGGTCATTGCCGTCAACACCAGCAATTTCAGCTGTTGTTGATGTTCTTGGCAAGGTTACGCTCAGTAGTTTGCCATTGCTTTCTGAGCGACCGGCTCACATACCCCATATGTAACCAAGGCGACGCGATCCACTGCTGAATCTCGCACAGCTGTGTTCCTCACGTGGATATGCGAGGTTACGGAGAAAGTCGTTAACTCCTTCACCAGGGAGACTGGCATAGAAACTATAGGACACCATTTTTGTGAGAATCAGATGAAATATTATATAAGTGATAAGGAGGAGGTAGATGGTAAATATGTAAATCTCTTTGGATTCATGTAAAATAGGTTTATAGTAGGTAAATGACATACTTTACAGACAAATGGCAGATGATTAATAATTTGATCTAATGTTTTTCTCTTTCAGACCCGCATGGCACAATCATTATATGTCTTTAATGTGCTGATCACTCAATACTAGTAATTAATTCTTACTGCTGTAGATACGAGAGTGAAGTGTTATACATAATAACCATTGTGGCAGAGATAATGCACTGTAAGTAACATGAAGTTTTAACAGAACTACGAAAGAGAATTATGACATTTGAAATAGACAAGATCATTTAATAATTGCTGGGACTCACTAGTGCAACTACACTAATCAGGCTATAGGCTGAATTCCTAAATTTACTTCTACATTTACTTTTTTTTTTTTTGCTACCATACACATCAAAACATCTACTAACATGTTGACAAAGGCTATTTAAGGTTGTAACATTGCAGGAGCCCTACTGGGGTCCTAGAGATGTTTGAATGAAAATTATAGACAAGAACTGGCTTGTCAGGTTATTTGGATATATGCTAAACAGAGTATCACAAGCAGTAGGAATTAAGACTATTAGCTAACAGTATATGTTGATAATAGCAGCTAGTCAGACATTTATCCTGCATTCTACTGCTTGACTGAATAAACTTGAACCCCATGTGTTGTTTTATGAAGTTTCATTTTTCTTATCGTTTACACAAAACATACACTGAAAACAAAACTATGAGTTCATAACTACATGAGAATGGTTATTTATTTTGAACCATTGTTCATTGTTTCATTTCGACAAAGAAATGATAAATTGGTTTCATGGTAAAATGATGATGATGTTCTGTTGCACATTCAATCCATATAGTAAACGATTTGATGTGTTATTTGATGGTGGTGTTAAATCTAAGATGAGAGATGGATTATGAATTTCATACATCATCATTATCAAGTGCCATGCCAGCTGGCATAGGCATTCATGTCTCTTATATCTCGGTCTTTGGTGTTCTGTATCAATTCCGCCGACGATATTCCTCCATGCTACTGTCTCAGTCCAACCAGCATACTTTCTCTTGGTCTGCCTCTGCTTCTCTTCCCCTTGATCTTTCCAGTCGTCATGACGTTCTCCAATGCCTCTCTTCTGAACAAAGAAGGTTTTTTGTCTCTTTGTTATTGTTGAATATAATGTACTAGTTTCCTTAGCCCTTTTCAGGCAGTCGTTAGTTACTCTGGCAGTCCAAGGAATTTGCAACATTCGTCTCAGGAACCACATCTCTTTTGCCTCCAAGTTCTTCTTAATTTGTTCATTTACATTCAAAGATTCACTGCCATACAGCAAAACTGGTTCTACATAGCATTTCAGCACTCTCTTTCTTATGTTCAATGATAGTGACTTATTGCATAGGATACTCTTCATTTTCTGAAATGCAGCTTTTGCTTGCCCTATTCTGCTCTTAATCTCTGTTATGCATCTTTCATCTGATGTTATAAATGCCCCTGGTATTTAAAATTATCCACTTAAGAATTTTTCCTTCTATTTCTATTTCACATTTGGGTGTCACCTCGTTCTTTGATGTCACAATTTCACAAGTGGTACTGTTTTCTTGGCATAGACGTTCATAATTTTCCACAGATCTCTTGTCTTTAGTTTTTGGATATATATATGTGTGTATATATATATATATATATATATATATATATATATATATATATATATATATATATATATATATATATATATATATACTAGCTGACCCGGCCCGGCTTCGCCCAGGCCCTGGAAAGGATCTATCTATCTATCAGTCTGTCTGCTTGTTTGTCTGTCTGTCTGTCTGTCTGTCTGTCTGACCCGGCTTCACCCAGTCCCTGGTGGGGAGCATCTCATTTTATTCATATACGTAGTCATATAAGCTCTCCCGTTCCCGACTATCTGTTTGTCTGTCTATCTGTCTGTCTGTCTGTCCCGGCCCGGCTTCACCCAGTCCCTGGTGGGGAGCGTCTCATTTAATTCATATACGTAGTCATATAAGCTCTCCCGTTCCCGACTGTCTGTTTATCTGTCTATCTGTCTGACCCGGCCCGGCTTCACCCAGTCCCTGGTGGGGAGCATGTCATTTAATTCATTCATATAAGTAGTCAAATAAACTTCCGTTCCCGACTATCTGTCTATCTATCTGACCCGGCGTGGTTTCGCCCAGCTCCTGGCGCACAGTAACTTAAAAGAATGTCCTTCCACACACCATTCATTATTTTTAATGAAAACTGTTTTTAATCACCGACATGACAGTTGATAAGTTTTGTAAGCAGAAAAAGATGGGTTAAAATGTTATGCATAATGCATTATTTTTATGCAAACTTTAAAAATACCTTAAAGATTATATCATTATTTAATATAATGCATATGCCTAAAAATAACTATAGACAAAGAGTTTAACAATAGTGCAGGTAAGTCCAACAATATGACTATAAAGTATATAGAAATGTTATTAAAAGTTATGCCCCTTGAAATAACTTTTCTAGAGTGAAGTCCCCCTGCTATATAGACATTATATAATGAAAATGGAAAAGTAAATGTTATTAAATAAGTAGAAGATTTTACATTAAGAAATTATTATAGTCGGTTGCACAGGAATGAAAGGAAGACGTGTAGAAAATTTCATCTCAATCGGATGTACCGTTATCGAACGCATCCAAGACCCACAAACCCACATACACTCTGTTTTATATATATATATATATATATATATATATATATATATATATATATATATATATATATATATATATATATATATATATATATATATATAAACTCATAAGAATGCTCTATCTAGACCAGTGGTTCCCAAGCTTTTCAAGCAGAGGGCCATATCTACTATTTTCGGTAGTTAAGCAGGCCACAACATTATACAATTATAAAAAACTTGCAATACCCTTCCTATCTTTCTTAACGTTCGTCAACAAAATTCTACAACTTTAAAGGCATTCAATGTGAGTACCACAGTACGGCCATTTTTTGGTTTAAAATCAAAAGTTCATTTAACAAAAAAATTTTAATCAGTTTCAAACATCGCTATTAATGTAATTAATTTTCAATTGTAACTGTTCTTCATAACCAGTTACTTCAGTTCAGATGCCAGTTTATCAAAGTCAGGGCACAAATCTGTCGTGCCCAAAGTCATAAGCACAGCAAGGTTACTGTCAGTGAGTCTGGAACGTTGCTTGTTTTTTTTTTTTTTAATAACCAAAACGACAAATGTATCTCAGGGCGAATGAACGCAGGTGTTTAAATTATTCGGCAGGCAATAGTCACTAGAATGAAATAATATGATCAGCTGAAGGTGAAGCAGGCAGCTCCAGAAATGTACATTTCAGTGCAGAATTGCATTTCAAATCAATTACTTCGTGCTGACGGTTTTGCTGTAATTGACGGAGCATGGCATCAGGAAATGCGAACGGATTTATGAAGAGGGCAACATTATCCTCCTCTATTGTGAACTCTTGAAATCTCGACTGAAACGAGGCCTCGCGTGCCACTTTCTGACAGCTGGCGGGCCATAAGTGGCCCGCGAGCCGTGGTTTGGGGACCTCTGATCTAGTCCAACAAGCAGCGGTTAGAGACATCTGATTGGTTTGACATCAAGCAAGGAGTCAGTCAGGGATGTGTGCTGTCCCCTATTTGTTTAACCCATATGCCTAAAATATAATGAGAAATGTAAGAGATGATATAAACAGGGAGTTATATGATGCCCTAAATATCGGTGGTCATGACATACCAGAGATTCAGTATGCTGATGATATAGTATTGCTATCCACAACGAAGAATGGTATAGAAAACCTAATAGCCTCAACCCAATTGAATAGTGAAAATCATGACTTATATCGTAACATAGCAAAAACAAAGATAATGCTTACAGATAAAACTACTATGGAGAAAGAAATATATGTTAACTAGCTGACCCGGCCCGGCTTCGCCCAGGCCCTGGCGGGGATCTATCTATCTATCTGTCTGTCTGTCTGTCTGACCCTGCTTTGCCCAGCTCCTGGTGGGGAGCATCTCATTTAATTCATATAAGTAGTCATATAAGCTTCCGTTCCCGACTGTCTGTCTGTTTATCTGTCTGTCTGACCCGGCTTCACCCAGTCCCTGGTGAGGAACATCTCGTTTAATTCATATAAGTAGTCATCTAAGCTCCCTTTCCCGACTATCTATCTGTCTGTCTGTCTGATCCAGCCCGGCTTCACCCATTCCCTGGTGGGGAGCATCTCATTTAATTCATATAAGTAGTCATATAAGCTCCCGTTCCCGACTATCTGTCTGTCTGTCTGATCTATCTGATCTATCTAGTTATCTATCTGATCTATCTATCTATGTTCGGCCCGTTCCCGTTAAAAATATAGATAGAATAGAAGAATAGATAGATTGATAGTAGAAAATATGATTGGGAGAGATCTATCTAAAGTAAACTTACCAAGATATCACGAACAGTCAATAAATGGTGTGTGGTGGGTTGACTGCAAACGATATGCAACTAACTTTCTATCACAAAATTTTTTTTTTTTTTAACGAACGAAATCTTTCGCAGGCCCGTCCTACATTCTGCCCTTCTTCTCTATTTCCTCTCATACATTCTTTCATTCAACATCTCTTTTGAAGCAATTCTTTGACAACGGTCAATGTGGGTGTAATATGCCATACATATGAGAATGTTACAAAAAATAAATGTGCTGTTGAAGCAAAATAAAAAGTTCAGTTAGAAAATTTTCACTATTTAAATAGATGCATTATTTTTATGAAAACTTTGAAAACACCTTAAAGATTATATCAATATTATTATAACTCATATGCCTGTAATTAACTATGGACAAAGAGTTTATAAATCTTTGAAAACAATGCAACAATCTATATATAAAGTAATAGGAATGTTATGAAAAGTTATGCCCCTTGAAATAACTTTTCTTATGTTAAGTCCCCTTGCTACATTGAAATGAAAATGTAAATTTAATTATTACATTTTTAAAGTAAATACTATTAGTAAAAAACTATGACAGTCGGTTGCACAGGAATGAAAAGAAGACGTGTAGAAAATTTCATCTCAATTGGATGGACCGTTATCGAACACAGCCAATACATCCCCACATACCCACCCACCCACAAACACACAAATTCTGTTTTATATATATAGATGAGGAAAAATTGGAGATGGTGGAAAATTTTGAATATCTTGGGTCATTGATTACCAACAACGGTGACACAATTAAAGAAATTAAACGACAACTATCAATTGCTCTTCAAAGACTAAAATAACTGGATAAATTATGGAGTGGGACAGACAGAACTACAAAAATTAGACGCATAAAGACGATAAAACAAAGAAAATTGAAATATTTTGGTCACATGAAACGTCACGAAAGTTCGGAGAGAACAATAGTGGAGGGGTCTATGCCTGGGAAGAGAGGAAGAGGAAGGCCAAAGAGAAGATGGGTGCAGGATGTGGCTGATGATCTCCAGATGGGTGTATCAGATGCGGGACATCTTGCTTATGATCGAGAGGTTTTCCGGAAGGTTGACATGGGAGCGAGGTTCTGCAAAGGACATGCTACTAAATGAATGAATGATATCCCTTACAGGAGGCTGCAGTCAACACCAGCATTTGTCAGCTGCTGTTGATGTACTTGGCAAGATTAAGCTCAGTAGTTTGCCATTGCTTTCTGAGCGACCGGCTCACATACCCCAGTAAGTTACCAGCGCAGGTCGAACTACTGCCGATTCTTGCACAGCTGCGTTACTCACAGGAATATACGGGATTACGGAGAAAGACGTTAACTCCTAAGCCAGGAAGCCCGGCATATATATATATATATATATATATATATATATATATATATATATATATATATATATATATATATATATATATATATATATATATTCTTTCTGTGTCTATATTGATCTTTCTATAAGTATTCTTAATGTGTATATTGCATTGTTTGTATCTATTCTTCCAAAATCCAAAATGTTCTTCACTAAATTTTTATTTTCTTTCTTCTTTTTTTTTTTTTTGGATCTCCTTCCAGTCAAGATGGCGGCAGACGGTTGTGTTGTTCTGTGATCATCCCCTTTTTTTCGCGCAGGAGATGGATATTTTCAATGACATACAAATACAGGCAGTTAGAGTTCAGTCCGGTCTACCATTCGTGTTGGTTAATGTTTATGCCCGGAACACGAGTGTGGATTCCCAGATGTGGCAGCGTCTAAGTGACATATTAGGTCACGAGAGAAATGTTATTTTCTGTGGCAATTTCAACGCTAAAGGCAGATCATGGGGTAACATTTCCTCCAACACATAGGGGGAGGTGCTCGAGACTGCATTTGAAACCACTGACCTGGTTTGTATCAACAGTGGCTGTGTCACCAGGACAGCAAGACGTCCAGGGGATGAGGATAGTGCTACTGATCTGGTGCTGGTTTCTCCTTCGCTCACTACAGTGTGTAGATGATGTGTCCTAGGGTACCACGGCAGCGACCACCACCCTTGCAGCATATTGGTGGAGAAAGGCAGAACCAGACAGCACAAGTCAACGGTCAAGACTTTACAGTATGACAGTACAGGGCAAGATGTGGTGAGCAAAATAAGGCGCGACAAGCGCTGAAAGCTTCAGGGCAGGAAAAAATAGGCTGGAAGCGACCACCGTGGTGGAATTTTGAGGTGGAGAAGGCCTGGGTGGATAAGCAAAGTGTTGTAAGGAAATGGCAAAATGCCAAGAAGAACAGAGTTGCCCATCCCAGTCCCTGCATGCACTTAGAAAGAGAGATGCACACAAAAGTAAGCTATTTTTTTTTTAAAAACTGGTTATGGAGGTTAAAAGTGAAAAATGGGCAGACGTATGTCAAATAGTAAGCACAGACAAGTCACTGAAATTGTTCTGGCGACTACACAAAAGCATGAGTGGGGTAGTCAAGAATAAGAGAATTTCTGACTTCCAAGGCGCTCACCTCATCTGGCAGAGGACTGACGAGAACAAGGGAAAAGCCCTCTTCGAACGCTATCTAGAGCAGAACAACCAGACAGACATGAGAGGCCGAAATCTTGCCAAGGTCACCTCAGACAGATGCAAGGCCCAGAACATTTCAGATGAAGACACAGCAACAGTGAAAGAAATAAAGGCTGTGCTTTGATGATCAAAAAACAGCGCTTCAGGGCCAGATGGCATCAGATACGATGACATCAATAGGTGTACCGACGAGCTAGAGAAACTAGCAGACATTTACAGGAGGAGTGGTTACACAGCTATCTGATTCCCTTGCCGAAGCCTGGCAAAGACCACACACAAATTCAGGGATACTGAGTAATAACCATGCAGAATACAATAGGCAAGCTGCTGGAGAAGTTAATTGCCAGGAAAATATCAAGCCATCTAGAAGGGCGAGGTGTTTTCCCACCTACCCTGGGAAGGTACCGTCCAAAAAGAGAAACCTGGACCAATGCAGCAGTTTTTGCCCATGATGTCTATGAAGATTTCCACTCAGGTATTGAAACCTTTGCTGCAGCAATTGATCTGGAGGACGCATACAACAGTGTACCATTGGATTTCTTAACCCTACCAGACCAGAGGCCCTGAACCTAACTGTATCTATTACCTGGGCTCCTGAGCATTAAATAGAAAAAACCAACATGATATAGAAAAATGTTAGTTATATGCAAACAAGTGGTTAGAATAAGATGCAACTTGGAGACATTGTAGAAAATAGGTCTACCTTTCATCTAGCGCCAATATTCCACCTTTGTGTGCCAATCCAGTCTAAATAAACCAAAGTATGGATCACCTGTTGGACTGTGCAAAGCCTAGACCTACTTCGCTTACTTATTGAAGTGCTTGGTTCATCAGCCGCTCGCTTCATTGTGAATTTTCAGAATTTTTTCGCGTTAAACCAGCAAAGCCAATTCAAACCTATGGGGGCAGACATTTGCAATGGCTAACCATGAGGTTTGACCACGATTGGTTGGTTATTTTTAGTTTGTGGCGCATTTTTTTCACGTACTCGGCAAAATACCGAAAATTAGGTACATCGGTATAGCGGCAGATTAGGAAATTACCGAAAAATTGGTACAGCAGTCTGGTAGGGTTAATGCTTCAGCTTCTTTAACTCAAGATAAGTCCTTTCCTTAGTTGGATCGCTGCAGCCCTCTTCCAACGGAAAGTAGTTTTCAGGTGTGGCAGTTGGACTTCGGAACTAACAACAATATATCCTGGCCCACCACAATAAGTTATTATTATTAGGATTTGTTTAAGATGGAAGCAGTATTTCGAACAACTTCTCAATATCCCATCAGATGTCACAGGAATTCAAGAGACCTATACAGATGTCACCGAAGAACTAGAACCAGACATACTAAAAGAAGAAATTATAGAAGCCATCAGATTACCCCCATTGAAAAAATCACCGGGACAGGATGAAATACCAAATGAACTAATTAAAGTAGCAAGAGAAGTAGGAACAGCTTGGCTACATAGACTATTCAACCATGTTTGGGTAGAACAACAGACACCACGAGACTGGGGAAACGCCATAATTATCCCAATTTGGAAAAACAAAGGCAGCGAAAGAGACTGCACACAATACAGAGGCATTTCACCTTTGAGTCATACTGGGAAAATATTTTGCAAAATTCTAGAAAAAAGATTACGAACTACTTTAGAACCCCAGCTAAGTGAAACACAGCTTGGATTTAGGAAAAACAAAGGATGCACAGATGCAATTTTTGCTCTTAGACAACTTATAGAAAAATCAATCGAATTCAATGAAACACTCTACTTAGCCTTTGTCGATCAAGAAAAGGCATTCGATAGAGTAGATAGAAACAATCTGTGGGAAATCCTTAAACAATATGGAGTGAGTACACATCTAACAAACCTATGTAAAAGTTTATACAACAACAGTGAATGCATAGTGAGAGCAACTGGAGGACACTCAGAACCCTTCACCTTAAGATCTGGAGTACAACAAGGTTGTGTCCTGTCCCCTCTCTTGTTCATAACATATATAGACAACATATGTAAAGAAACCAGCCAAGCAGAGATAGCAAGAATACCGCATGACGAGAACACAGAAGAAGAACCATCCCCAAATCTAACCATTAGAGGACTCCTGTTTGCGGATGACCAAGCACTAATAGCAAAATCAGAAGCTGAATTACAAGACCACATGAATAGTCTAAACGAAATGTGTAGGGAACATAAAATGAAAATTAGCACAAGCAAAACAGAGGTAATGACTATAACTAAAGAAGAACAAACAACAACAATTCACCTTAACGAACATCCCTTGAAACAAGAGTTTCAAGTACCTAGGAAGTATAATATCATCAAATGGCAGATCAGAAGACGAGATCGAAAATAGGTGCAATAAGGCAAATCAACTCATTGGATCTGATAAATTGGCTGGCTCTGCACCCCCTGTAGATGGCCAGCCCATGGATCGTGCCGATGTTATTAACGCCCTTAAAGATATGGCGAGAACAGAGGATTTTGACGCCAGTGATTCCACATCGCTTTCCAGGATGAAAGACCTGGGAGTAAGAATCGGCACAGCCAGACGCGAGAGGTACATCGGGAAAACAAAGCGCCTCGTCAACCAACACAGAACTGGCACTATTAGCCACCGGACGCTGATGCATATGCTGGGGGGAGGATCTGAGCACCTATGGACATGTCCGGAGTGCAACGAAGATACCCCAGCTGATAACTAACTAACTAACTAACTCATTGGACAAATATCACCAATACTAAAGAACAATCATGTATCAATAACTACTAAGAAAGCACTTTACAACACAATCTTCTCGCCAACTCTATGCTACGAATGCCAAACCTGGACAATGAAAGAAAAAGAGAAAAGAAAAATCACAACAACAGAAATGAGGTTCCTGAGAAGAATACTCAACGTATCAAGAAGAGATAAGATCAGAAATGAAGAAATCAGGACTAAAGTGGGGGTTAAAGCACCACTAGATTTTATCAGAAAGCAGCAAGTCAAATGGTTTGGCCATGCAAGTAGGTTACCAGTCAACAGCATACCACAACAAGCAATGATGTACAGACCAGATGGAAACAGAGGAAGAGGCCGACCACGTAAACATTGGACGGAGGGAATAGCAGAGTCCATGGGAATATCGATATATGAAACCCATAATTGGGCACTCTCACGAAGTTTATACTTCACCTCGACACCGCAAGGTACAAGAGGAACATGATGAGATGAGATGAGATGAGACCACAGGGATCACCATGGTCTCCGGTGCTGTTCAACGCCTACACTGTAAGAATCACCAGCGAGCAGATCACTGGACCAGGAAGGACACTGTCGTATGCCGACGATGTTTTAGTGTATTGTCAGGGTAAGAAT
Organism: Cepaea hortensis; assembly: GCA_963921405.1. Lineage (NCBI taxonomy): Eukaryota > Metazoa > Mollusca > Gastropoda > Stylommatophora > Helicidae > Cepaea > Cepaea hortensis. The sequence continues at coordinate 119,168,585 of OY992877.1, read as the reverse complement.
AGAGATTAAGGTTGCTGTGGAATTACAAACCGAACTCACTCGCATAAGTACTTGGTGTTTTGAAGCTGGGGTAATGGTCAACCCAACAATGGCAACAGTGACATGGTTCTCTTTGAATAACCATATTGTCAACATTCCAACACCAACTGTAAATCTGTGTTCAGAGACTGTGGAAAGAACGCAGGCAATGAATTATCTGGGGATACGTTTTGATCGAAGCCTTGCTTATAATGAGCACATTGACCAGGTGATAACCAAGGCCAAGCGGGGTTTGGCTGCGATGCGGGTGATGGCGGCAGCAAACTGTCTGCAGCGCCATCTATGTCTTCTATTCGAAGGGCTGGTCATGTCTGTTTTTGAGTATGTGATGGCGATCCTGACTCTCAGCCGTAAGCAGATAGAAAGGTTGGAAAAGATACAGAACGAAGCTATGGACATTATTCTTGGTGATGAACTACCTTCTTGATTTTCCAACCATTGAAGACAGAATACAAATTAACAGAGCATGTGCCTATCTCAGAGTTAACGCAAACACACAACATCCACTGCATAGTGAAATTAGGAAGATGAAGGGCAGCAGGTTAAAAAGAGGAAGGTCGTAGATGGGTCAAGCCGAAGACATTCTTCAACAGGTGTGTTCACTTGAGGACTTAGAACCTGGCGAGGAGTGGGTACTAGTGCCAACAGATTTCTGTACGTCCTTTTCTGTTTGCATTCAACTAGACAGAAAATGCAGACAAGAAAACCCGGCTGCTGTTGAGGCTGAAGTACAAGCGTTGATTTTCGAGAATTTGTTAGACGGTGATGCTGTCATTTACACAGATGGGTCGATCATCCGACATGTGAGAAGCTCATGGGCCTTTACAGCTCAGGCCGGAGAGGAAACTGTGAAGGATGACTCTGGTGCTTTTGTTGAGACCTGTCTATGGAAGTCATGGCAGTAACTAAAGCAATAACATGGCTTGAGACACAGACATTCACTAGGGAATGTTTCCTTAGCGACTCAATTAGCATGCTCAAGATCAGAGGTGGATCCGAAGAGAGTGGTTGCTGTCTCAAAGATTAGTTTCATCTGCGTGCCAGGGCATGTGGAAGTACAAGGAAATGAGCGGGCTGACAAGCTCACAGGCAAGGCTACTATGGAGGGCGGACGTGCCATGACCCAGGCTGACATTCTGAATGCTCTATGAAAAGCAAGACTTTTGCGAGAACCAAGCGATGACTGTGAATCTACACCATGGTCAGACTCACAGAACAGAGGTGTGGCTAAACAAGAACACTATGTAGGAAGCCAAAGAAGATTGATAAACACCGGCGTCGTTAGCTGCTACACGCTGCGGGATTTGCAGAGGAGGGGATCCAAGCACTTATGGACTGAATGGTTCGATGTGCAATGAGGATTATCTGTCTACTAACTAACTTGTTCTCTTTTATTATATTTCGGAGTAGAAGCTTACTGACATGGTTTATGAGGTTAACTGTATGAAAATCTTCACATTCAGTTGCTCCTGATCTTTTTGGTATAGCTATAAATACAGATTTCAGCATATCTCATCTCATCTTGTTCCTCTTGTACCTTGCAGTGTCGAGGTGAAACATAATCATTGAGAGAGTGCTCATTTATGGGCTTCTTGTTCTTCTTCTTTCGTTTGCTTGAAATATGTCTATAACTGCAATGCTGTCTCTTGTATGAATTGAATTGTCTTTTTCAGTTCACACAGCGGTCCATAGAGTTTATCTTCCACTGTCGTCTCTCTAGGCCAGAAGGTTTGCCTAGATATGTTATATTTTGGGCAGTCTTGTAGTATGTGCTCTGCTGTCTGCGATGCCAATCCACATGTGCACATGGCTGTTTCACCAATCTTGAATTCTGTATACATGTGGTTGCGTAATCTATTGTGCCCTGTTCTGAGGGACAGAATAATGACTTGTTCTGGTCTGTCCATAACGTGGTAGTCATCTTGAGCAGGTTTTGGTGGCTTTCTGACTGATTTGATCATTCTTTTCTTTTGGTGGTATGTAACGGGCTTCTTGTGATTCGTATGCATTCTATTATTGCCTCTTTCCCTCGTTTACATGGTCGGCCTCTTCTTCTGTATCCGTTTGGTCTGTAAATCATTGCCTGTTGTGGTATACTGTTAGGTGGTAACCTAGTTATATGGCCAAAACATTTAACTTGCTGTTTTTTTGTTTTTTTTTTAAATGAAATCTAACGCTGCTATAACCCCCCACTTTTGTCCTGATTTCTTCATTTCTGATTTTCTCTCTTCTTGATACATTGAGTATTCTTTTCAGGAATCTAATTTCTGTTGTAATTTTTTTTTCTCTCTTTTTCTGTCATTGTCCACGTTTGGCATTGGTAGCATAGAGTTGGGAGGAAGATTGTGATGTAAAGTGCTTTTTTAGTATCTAGTGATATGTGTTTGTTCTTTAGTATTGGTGCCATTTGTCGAGTTGGTTTGCCTTATTGCATCTATTTTCAATCTCATCTTCTATCTGCCATTTGATATTATACGAGGGCAAGTCAATAAGTAAGTCACACAGTGCTGTGGGATGGCAGGTAAATGTAGTTGGTGTTTTCTACAGGTGTCATTAGGTGACAGCAAAATCGAACTTTATATTCCAGTTCGTCAGGTGGCGCTGGGTGTCTCATGCGCATAAACAAAATGGTGATTGTACTTACAGAGTGTACAACCTAAGATCAACGTGCTGTTGTGCGTTTTTTTTTTTTTTTTTTTGTGGGCAAAAGGACTGCCTGCAAAGGACATTCATAAGGAAATGCTTCGTGTTTATGCTTACAAATGTTTGTCCCGTAAAGCGGTGCATAACTGCGCAGAAAAATTTTCTCAAGGATGCTCTAAAATTGTTGATGAAATCCGATCTGGTCGTCCTGTTGAGATTGCAACAGAAGCATCTGTGCAGCTGGTGGAGGAGATGATTAGAGTTGACAGGCGAGAAACGATAGACTCTGTAGCATCTGCAATAGGGTGCTCACATGGTTCAGCATACAGCATAATGCATGATCAACTGAAATTTAAGAAAGTGTACTCAAGGTGGGTACCCACACAATTGAAGGAGGAACACAAAATGAACCAATTTGGCCTGTCCTTGCATCAGCTCCATGCAGCTCCTTCAGATTGGCCGTTGTCGCGTATCTTAGTTTGCTTGACCGTCAAGCTATTTCTAACTCTCTTCTGCATCCTAGATGCTACTAGTCTCTTAACACAGTGAACTCTTATCATAGTTTGGAAGATGTTCTGCCTTCCATGCTTTAAATTCATCTGGTTTGTCTCTGGAAAGTGTCTTACTAGTGGCTTCACACACCCGACAATATGTGGACATAACATGCACATCTATGCAAAGTCCTGTAAGAACATCCACTGCACAGCCAACTCCAATGTGGTATGTGTGGTCTCTAGTTAGCCAAGTGCCTTCAAAGCTGGGGGGGCTGTGTGGTCTCGAGGTATGGTGTCCGCCTCGAGAGCTGGAGGTCTTGGGTTCAAGCCCCGGTGAGGACCGGGATTTTTTCGTGTGGACTTCTAGTAATAAAATTTCCCCTGGTCTCTGGGTAGTGAGATCGGATGCCTGTGTGTATTGTTGCGCACGTAAAAAATCCCTTGGCAGTTGGAAATCTAGATGACATGCTAAGGTGTATTCCAAAAATAGCTGATCTTACCTAAAATCGTTATTTTTGCTGCCGCACATCATCTTAAAGGATATTGGGCAGTGTCAGACAGGGTTCTATTGGTAAAAAAAACTCTCACTGCTAAAGTAATTTCAAACTTGTGGATTATATTCAGTGGGGGTGTGGGTGGTTTTATTTCCTGTTCACAGGTTTCAGGAGAATTTCATCTTCCCACCTTAATGTTCCTCCATCTGCTTTCTCATCTGGTGGTAACTTGTAGTGTTAAATTATAAAGATGGTACCATATTTGCTTTTGAGATTGGCATTCTTGCTATTAACTGTACTTTAGATAATACTGGCATTTATTAATTGCATGTTAGATAATACTGGCAATTGTGTATAACCATAATGGCTTTAGGAAAGGTGCTTAAGACGGAGGCAACCAGCCAGGAGGCGCACCCCAGAAATCACAATGACACACAATCATGCCATGAAATATGTCGACTACTGCTAAATGTTATGGTGCTCGCCCTGCTTTGGACTCCCAGGCAGGTGCAGTGCCGGACCCTATGCCTCTAAAGGAGGTCCTTCTCAGATGTCCTGTGGAGCCATCGGGCCTGAGAATAGAGCGTCTGGACATACCAAACAAAGACTAAACATAATGCACTCGAATGTGGAGGGAGTCAGCAACAACAAAATAAAACTAGAAAACATCTTGGACCAAGAAAAAGTAAGTGTATGTTGCTTGCAAGAAAGTCACCTCAATGAAAATACAGTCAAGTCCACTTCAGTCGAACTCGGATAACTAGAATTTCGCTTAAGTTGACGTTATTGGCTTGGTCCCGGTCAAGATCCTGCTTTATCTTTGTATAAAAATTCCTGATAAGTCGAATTCAGTTAACTCGAATTTTCGGATTAGTCAAACATAAAAATGAATACCGACTATATAAATGTCCACGTTTAAGTCGAACTGTTCATTTCACACTCCCCCCCCCCCCCCCCCCCGCCCCCCCCACCCCCAAAAAAAAATTTGTTTCGCGATAGAATGTGTATTTTCAGCCCGGAGAACAATCTCACACATGCGATATGTTGCTACATGTCAACAATGGCTGCTAGTGGACGAAAGCTTAAAACTCTTTAAAAAGAAAGATTGAGCTGTTGGAAGAGGTTGAACATAGTGGGAAGAAGAAAGTGGATATAGCTAGAGAATTTGGTATTCCAACATCGACACTATCCGGCATTTTAAAGCATACCACTACAAACAATTGAATATCAAACCGACAGTGATAAGCAGAGAGCTAGAAGAACTGCTGCGTGCGATTTTGTTGATGCTGCCCTTTTAAAATGGTTCACTGTGATTAGATTGGCAAGTGTACCAGTAAATGGGCCTTTACTTATTGCGAAAGCAGAAGAATTTGCACGTCTTGGAGGTCAGACAGACTGGAATTGTACTGCTGGCTGGTTGGATCGTTTCCAAAAACGACATTGCATCACTTACAAGAATGTGTGTGGAGAGAAACAGTCAGTTGACGAAGCAACGACTCACTCATAGATAGATGTGCTCAGACCTGCTTTAACTAAATACAATTCTGCGAGCAGTGAGAGCAATGTTACTGACATTTCAGTGGGGCCATCACTTGCTAGATTGTATAAAGAGCTGAAGATTTATCCAGAGGAGTTTGTGAACATTGACAATGATGTTTCTACTAGTGCCACTCTTTCAAGCACTGATATTATAGGGCTATGTATGTCAGTCATTCAACCAACAGACCCTTCTAGACCTGACTCTGATGATGAGGATGACTGTGGGCTGCAAGCACAACCTGTATCGCATGGATTGACAAAATTGACATTTACATGATGCAGAAAGGATGTTCAGATGATGCAGTCTCACCATTTTGTGCTTTTAAATAGGCAATGGGAAGATAAATCATAGACTTTTTTAAAAACTAATTTTCAATATTTCTGATATTGTATTGCTACTTATTTGTTCACTGCCTGTGTTTCCTAAGTGGTACAATCATTTTACTCAATGCTACTGCATGGTATTAGTGTAAATATGTGCACAGTCTGGATAAGTAGAATTTCTGATAAGTTGAACAAATTCCTTCGGCCCCTGCGACTTCTACTTATCCGGACTCCACTGTATAGCTTTAGGTTTTATTGGGAACAGAAGTGTTTTATATCCCCAAACAAAAATGGGAGTACGCCATTCTGAGATCACTCAGATCTTCTTCTTCTTCTTCAGCGTTCCGAGCCATTGAGGTTCTTTGCTGCAGATACAATCCGTCTCCATTCGTCTCTCTGGTTGACCTTCTCTTGCCAGTCGTTGATTCCAAGTGCTTGTAGGTCTGTATATATATTATCTCTCCACTGTCTTCTTGGTCTACCTTGGGGTCTACGGTCATTTATTTCTTGAGTGTAAGCGAGTTTTGTTTCCCTATTGTCTTCCATTCTTTCTATATGCCCCAGCCATTGTAGTCTATTAGCCTTCATGATACCAGTGATTAGCGGGGACTTAGATCATAAATGTCATTGTTACTTCTTTTCCACTCTCCACTTTGTGTATCCCTAAGATGCCTCGTGATAAAGGTAATTAATATTTCCAAGTCAACATTAGAGGGAACCACAAGGCATTTCAAATAACCATGTTAAAATTGTTAACACTATGATCACCACAATCAAGTACATTGACCAATATAATGGTGGAGGGGAATGAAAGGACTACAGATGTATTGATGATGGCTTCAGTCTGTTTCATTATAGGAGAAACATCAGAAAAAGAAGATGGCACTTTATTGTAGTTTACACAACATCCCCTGGTACCTAAAGTGGAAAGATGTTGAGGGATCTGACACCATTCTCAAAGTATATATAATCCATATCCAGCAACTCATTTTAAATTGTCCTGTCAGATCTTCCAGGACGAACCATTCAGGAGTACATATCATCAAGCTCGTAAATGACTGACCACTAAAGCTTTCATCATATAATCTGCCAATGAATGACCAATCCTCAGTGAAAAGAACATTGACGACATTTTACGAATAATGATACTTTGGCACTGACAGCATGACAGTACATTCAATTTCAACATTCAACAAGTGTTAACATGAATGGAAATTTCATTGCACTTGCATAGCTCAAGAAGAAAAAAATAATGGTAACAATTACAATAACATTTGCAATTTCCTTGCACCTGTTATCCCAAAGTAATCTTCTACATTACCATTACTATGCACATTATACATTTGTATAAGGAACATGGTGTTCATGGTTCATACATTTACAAGTTGAATGTTGTTTTATTTTTTTTCTAAATCTCAGAAAGTTCATCATCATCTGCCGGCTGTGAGTAATCCCAAATACCACATTCGAAACAGCTGCAGGCGATTTAGCAGTAGACCTCCTTGTGTCGTTTTTTTCATACAATGGTATGAGTGCCAATCATTAACCCTTTAACGGGCATAGCGCCTGATACCGTTCGATGTGTTAAACAGGCGTAGCGCCCAATCGCGTCTTTGACGACTAGTCGTTTTAAAAATGCGATCTCTCGGTTTTCCGACACTTCCGATGACTACTTTCACTTTCGCCGATAGCTTGACAACGTGGCCGCCATTTGTAAACGCGCTACAATGACTTTGAACAGACTTTAACGGACTTTTTTTGATAGTTTTCGGGATTTTTACGCTGTTTTTCAAAATGGATTTCGGCGATTCTTCAAGTGATAGCCGAGATTTCGCTAGGTTCAATTTAAATGACATTAAAGGGCACGAAGTTGATTATTAATCGGAGCTAGATATCAGTGCAAAGCGTTACTTTGCATTAGCAGTCGTGAGTCGGACTTTAAAGAAAGTGATTATGATTCTGAAAATGTGTTTGTAAATTGCCGTATAGATGACGGAAAATCACAAACAACATGCCGTATTTCGTAAATATTTGTGTTCATATATGGATTACCGGCAACAATCACGTGAGTAACATATTCTGCATGCTTTTCCCTTCATTGTGTTGTTTATTTAACTAAAATCGGTTGACTAACACCTTATTTGTGATGTTTTTACTAACGTGACCCGAAATTTTACAGAACCTGAAAAAATCTTGCCCGTTCAGGGCTACAAAACGGACAAGCATCTGCCCTGTAAAGGGTTAAGAAAGCAATGGCAAACTACTGGCAGTAAACTTGCCAAAAAATCACAAACAGCAAAAAAAATCCTGGGGTTGACTATAATGTCCTGTAAAGGATATACAACTGACATCTTCAATATCATGAGGATAAAAATATTAAATTCCTCTAAGGTAAAACAAATGTTTAAAGATAGCTTTACTCTTACATTCCTGTGAATATAAAGTGTAGATTCAAACAAGTCTTTTTAGATACCTTAAAAACAAATGGGACAATTAATCTATCTAATACAGTGGTTCTCAGCCTTTTTTGGCCCGTGCCCCCCCTTCACCATATTTTTAGGACGTCATTCCCCCCCTACCATATTTTTAGAAAGTCATCCCCCCCCCCTGGTATTTCCTCCCTAAAAATTTCCCCCTGCCCCTACACAGTATACGTAATAATTGATAGAAAATTTAATAGCACATACTAAAACAAGTCTAGACGTCCACATAAAACGTGATTTGTGGGTCTGCTTACTTTATAAAATGAATCTTAGAAGGGTGAGATGTATAGAACCATAAAGTATAAGGGAAAAACAAGACCAAGTAATCGGTTCTTGTATTAACTCATTCTTGAAATAATCTTCATTTCCCCCCCCCCCCCCTGGAAACCCCAAAAATTCCCCTCGGGGGGGGGGGGGGGGGGGGAGAATTCCCCACCGGTTGAGAACCACTGATCTAATAGAAGACAATATTTGTTAACAATCTTTCCACTTTTTAAAATAATGTAGAATTGTCAAATATCAAATGTATGTTCCCCGTGTATCCTACCTTGGAGCTCTTTTGTTTATCCTTATTTGCTAGTTGTAGCTCTGTTGAATCCATTCTTTTTTTTGATGCTCTGGATGAACTTATGCGCTCTCTCTCATTATCTGATGCTTCAGAGGCTGAGGCCTGCAAGAATAAGTTTCATCCTGGTAAATATGTTAAATACAAAAACAGCAGTAATTTTATCCTACCAGAGTCATCACAAATTCTGTTATAATAATAATCAAATGAAATAATTATTCAAAATGTAGATTGGACATTTAGTATGTGTTTTGTAATTACTCCGGCAAAACATTTCTGGACAATTAATACATATTTGTAAAATAATTATGAGCATGGAAAAGGAATTAACCTTTTGATAAATTGTTCCAGTCAGTTGTAAAACTACCTCTGAACAAATACTCAAAGTTTGGCCTAATGGAGATGAGATAAAACTAGGAAAGTCGAGCACAATGAAGATGGGATAAGACACGATGCTGTTCAAAAAAAATGTTTTTTCCCCGCTCGCTTTGAACTCAAACGTAGTCCATACACACTACTTCTAGTAGTGCTGGACTGAATTTTCTGTGTGGATTAGCTTTCCCTAGTAACAGTGCCCCTCACCATCAGGCGAACACACTTCGACTTCAGAGGTAGGTGCTTAGTTTTAAAAAACTGAAGAAGAAACTCTTTTATATATAGATTCATAGAAATACAAGAACAACATTACTAGAATAAAAACTAATGGGAACATGATATAACTAAAAGACTAGGAACAATCACGTTTGTATAGTCCTATAATTCATTAACAACAGGTTCACAAGGGCTGCACTTAAAAACTGTTTGCTTGCTTGTGTTCATTGGCTTGAGCTCCAACGCGAAGTCCTGTATGTCGGATGAAGACATCCTGTTGTCCAACATCAGTGTGATGTCATACAGGACCTGAGGTTTGCATGAGTATCCGTTGTCCCATGTCTGGCTTATTGGTGTGCAGACTGGTGGTTCCTCGCCGTACAGGCAGACACTCTCTGACTTCGGAGGAATCGGCGATCCTATTGACCTTAGCCAGGACCCTCGACGAGGACGCGTCAATAGGTCTTGGCCAGTATATAACCCGGCCCTGGTGCCTTGGAAACACCTCTGCGTCCCAAAAACTGTTTAATACCAACGTATACTTTTGATGCTGTTCAGACACCAATAAACATTGACCTAGCATCATGTCTCTAATATGCCTTCACTGTATGAAAATGGTATGAAAATAAGTGACTTTACTATTTGAAAAACATCTGAAGGCTGTAGAAATGTGGTTTCTGAATAAAATGTAAATACCATGAACAGACAGAAAAACCAATGAACTTCAAGACACAATTGAAGATCGTAAACTGATTAGAGACAGACATAGACAGTCAAAATTGTTTGGGCATGTTATAAGAAGAAATGAGTTGGAGAACTTGGTGACAACTGGCAAGATCGAGGGGAAGAGACCAAGGGGAAAACCGAGAAGTAAATACCTGAATGTCTTGGCCACGTGGAATAGTTGTAACAGAAACACGGAGCTGATCCATTACTCTGGTGATCAAGTTAGATGGTGAAACATGACCACCCACGCTTATCGGCATGGCACATGATGGATGGACTATTTGTTGTCATTAACAATCTTCAAGTGAACATTCAGAAAATAATGTGCTACTTTAATAATATTGTGATCTTATACTTTTGTAACTTGTTAATATCAAATGTCTAATGCTGTCACATTATATTTAAGCCAGAGCTTACATCCACTCTCTTTATAATATAAGATAACACTGTATAGCTAGCAATCATCATTGGCACCTTGCCGTCTTGACAGGCAATAGTTTGTTGCATTGTGCTTCAAAAAGGAAAATAACTACAACCCATGGTGGTAGCGAATGTGGCTGATAAGGCCAATTTGCGCTGTAAATGTTTGTCCACAGTGGACGTATGTGAACACATGGTCATTTTCACCATCATGTACCATCTTAAGTCTCATAAGCTAAGTGTGTGACCTATCTGCAATCATTTTCTCCTTTTTCTTTATTCCATTTCAACGAGCAACACGTTCAGTGGCGACTTGCTCACAATGTGCATTATCAATGCCTGTATCAATCATGCCCCACTTACACGCATCTTTGTATTGTATATTCCCATTTACTTGTATATTACATTGTGGTATTTTGTTCTTCCTAGTAACTACCATAGCCTGTGTCTTTTTACAATTTAATTCTAACCCCAGTTGCTCACTGTGTACAACAACCGCATCTACTAATTGATACCACAACATCTAGCTTAAGAATGGAGGTGGAGGCGGTCAATGCAGCTTTCCGCTGGATGGAGAACACGATAAATACACACATCGTGATTGTAACTGACTCAGAAAGCATGCTGAGGAGGGTGAGGACAGGCAGGCCTCGTGCAGAGTGGCTTGCTTCGCTTCGGAGGTCACAGGTGGCAAGCATCACCTGGATCTTTTCTCCGGGGCATGCCGGTATGCTGGGGAATGAACAGGCAGATAGATTGGCTAGCTCGGCAAAACTTGGTGGAGTATTGATGCATGACAAGACAGACGTGGTTGCGGCCTTCTGGGAGCACATGTACACCTCGGAGGAGCAAATGGATCACCATAGTGTGGTAAGAATGAGGTAGCGAGGTGTGGCGAGGGGATCTGGCCGACGCTCAACACTCAGAAGAAAGGCGAGACGGACATATAATCAGATTGCTACTGGAACTATTATTGTTGGAACTCTTCACTGGCTGCTGAGGATGGGGACGGAGTGCTTATGGGAATGCCCCAAATGCTGTGGTGTCGGTTCCTAAATCAATCAATCAATCAAGAATATTTCGAACCTCATCTTCTAAATTGGGGGTACTTCATTATTAAATATAATATCATACTGTTCCTCTCTGTTATCATCATAAAGGGTTTTCACATAATCTGTCCACACATGTAGAATCTGATCTTTTTCTATTATAATTTTGCCATCTTTAGTTTTTAGACAGCATGCTGATGTACTTGTTCTTTTATTAGTAAGTTCCTGAATTCTTTTGTGCACTAATTTGGTATTTTGACTGGTGTTGTTTTTCAATTTCTAAGCACTTTTCCTCAAGCCATGCTTCTTTTGCCTCCTTACATAATATTCTGACTTTTCTGTGTGTCAGAGTGTTGAGGACGTACATACAGGACATAGAGAGGACAAGGGACAGAATAGAGATAATGACATATAGGACATAGATAAGGACATCTACAGTACAGCAGATAAGAGTAGAGACAGAACACAAGTCAGGACATAGAATGGTCATAAGACAGGACATTTACAGGACAGTAGATAAACAGGAGACAGGACTTAGGTGGGGACACAGACGTGTCATAACCAGGACACCGGCAGGACCAAACCGGATAGGAGGGGACGCCAGTTCATGGGATACCACCCTAAACGGACTAGACGTTAGTACAACCCAGCTTAGCATGGACAGACTGCTGTACTACGAGACTGGTAGGACAGCACAGGGTTTTACAGACAGCACGGGGTCTAGGGCGACAAGGCCAGCCAACCGGTTGGGAAACGTCAGACGGGACCAGACAGTTTTCAGAGAGGGACGCTTGTGTATTTCCGAGTGCAAATGCTTAGTTTGCGAGAGCGCTAGTTGAAGATAGCAAGTGTAGAGGTTAAGCAATTGACTGTATGTGATAATTGTATATAAGGCGGAATTTGTATATTTGTTAAGGCAGCCACTGCCTGTGTATACTCTGTAACTATATCAGGTTCGCCTGAAATAAATCAGGAATGTACCATCTGCACAACTGATGTTTCTTTGGGTGCAGATGAAGAAGCGAGAGTGCCTGTGTGTGATACAAGATGTTGACAGGCAGCTTAACCGTTTACCAGGCAGAACGGCCATTTGCGGCCGATGCCTTTAACGGGCAGAGCGGCCGATTCCGTCCGATACTATTATGCATTGTAATAACGCGATTTCTTGGCCTTATGATACTTCCGACTGCTACTTTCGCTTTCGCCGATAGCTTGACAACGTGGCCGCCATTGGAAAGCGCCGACTATGAATTTGAACGGACTTTTTTTTATAGTTTTCAGGGTTTTTACGCTTAGTTTTTCAAAACGGATTTCGGCGATTCTTCAAGTGATAGCCGAGATTTCGCTAGGTTCAATTTAAGTGACATTAAAGGGCACAAAGTTGACTATTAATTGGAGCTAGATATCAGTCACAAAGCGTTACTTTGCATTAGCAGTCTGAGTCGGACTTTAAAGAAAGTGATTATGATTCTGAAAATGTGTTTGTAAATTGCCGTATAGATGACGGAAAATCACAAACAACATGCTGTGTTTCGTAAATATTTGTGTTCATATATGGATTACCGGCAACAATCACGTGAGTAACATATTCTGCATGCTTTTCCCTTCATTGTGTTGTTTGTTTAACTAAAATCGGTTGACTAACACCTTATTTATGATGTTTTTACTAACGCAACCCGAAATTTTACCGAACCTGAAAAAAATCTTGCCCGTTCAAGGCTAAAAAACGGACAAGCGTCTGCCCTGTAAAGGGTTAAAATGGCGTCAGAAAGTGGTCAGTCTAAAGACTGAATGAATCCAACAGCCTGAATGTGTCTAAAGTCAAACTTAGGTAGATAATATCAAAGATTGTGAATGAATCCATCGCCTATGCTAGTGGTAATAGCCTAACTGACTAGTGAAAGCGTAACTGAGTGTAGAATGTAATTCAGTGTAAAAGCGTAAAATGGTGTCAGAAAGTGTGCAATCAATAGACTGAATTAATCCAGTGCCTGTGCGAGTGGTTAAAACCTTAACTTACGTGAGCGTGTAAAATCTGAATTTGAAAGTAAGACTGAATTCACCACGTGAAATGAACATAATTGAATTGATATGAAAATGATTTGCATCATGTTTTCAGGGTGACGTTTCAGGTGATGTTCCAAGGCAGTGAAGACTACACTACATAATTAACACGACAAAAAACACGACGACCGACAAAACTAACAAACTTAGAGTACACATTCCAGTTCTCCCTTCTGAAAAATGGACTTGACAGACAATATTTTTCATGTATTATTGTAGTTTTGTCCTGATATTAATTGTTGCTTCTCTGCACACCAGAAGTAGAGAGTGAAGATGATACTAACAGCCCATTTTCTGTAATAGAATCGATCAGAAGATTATCCTCGAGAGCAGGGTAAAAAGCAAGAGTTTACAGAGATCAGATAAGTAACCCCATTTTTTGACACTGTGTTTTAAAGTAGCACCTTATTTTTGTTACAATGCTATAAATTAACACCTGTATTATTCAATTGTATGGTAAACATTGTATTATTATTAGACATTGTAATTTTTTTAACATAACCTGCGACAATGTCAACTTTAAAAGAATGCATTGAGGCAGGGAAAGATCTAGGGTATAGTGGAGATAAATTAGAACAGTGGGTAAAGAAAGAGTATAAAGAATATACTGATAGAGTTGCTGCAATTGAGAAAGAAGAAAGAGATAGAAAAGCTGCTACAGAGAAAGAAGAAAGAGATGGAAAAGCTGCTGCAGAGAGGGAAGAAAGAGTACAAGAACGCTTACATAAAAAAGAGCTAGCAGAATTAGCAGAAGCTACTAAGCTTAAACAACTAGAGTTAGTTGAAACGACCAAACTGAAAGAGCGAGCAGAAGCTACCAAATTAAAAGAATTAGAATTGGCACAAAGATCAGAAGAAACAAAGTTGAAAGAAAAACAATTAGAAATTGAGGCACAAACCCAATTAAAAATGAAAGAACTGGAGGTCGAGTCTCATGTGCATATTTGCAACTACAAAGTTGAAAAGTAAAGAAGAAGAAAACAAGTATAATAAGTATAAAGGAATAGTGAAACCATTCTGCCAAGGCGATTCCATTTCTGCATGGCCTGAGAACTTTGAGTTCCAATTGAAATACCAGGAGATGCCAAGGGAGCACTGGGCATGATCTATATGAAGAACCTCTCAGGTGAGCCTTTAAAGATAATAGAGTCTATTCCACAAGAACTAAGGAATAATTATGACTATATACACCAATGCATCATGCAGCATTTCTTATTAGATGCACCAGGGTATCAAGTTTTCCAAACTAAAACCCAAAAGTAATCAGACTTTCATTGATTATGTCTCTCACGTACAGGTCGTTTATAATAAGTGGCTGAACGCTGCAAAGATTAACAAGAACTATGAAAAGCTTAGGGATTTAATGATTATGGACAAAATTATTTCAACAATTCCAACCCCTTTTGCAAAACTTTTACAACAAGCTGATGTTAAATCGTTAGAACAATTAGAAAAGAGAGGGTCAGCTTATTTTTCTTCTATAGAGACATCTTTAGCTCTAACATCGATGAACATAACATAGTAGCAGCAGCAAACAGTAAACCACAAAAGCCATTCAAATATCGAGAGAAACAAAGATTCAATCCACCACAGTGTCCATACTGTAAATTCTCTCATGATCAATTTGGGATGTGTGATGCTAATCCAAATTATCCATCTCATCTAGATATGATGATAAAACAGCAGAATAAAAGGGAAACGTACCGGCATGCTGTTAAATGCTATTTTTGTAAGGCGTATGGCCACTATTCCTCACGTTGTAAAGGTCGCCAGAGATTGAGAAGTGTGAATGCAGTACTCATTGACTCATCGTCTGAAAGTGAGGGTGAGGAAGAAGAAATGAAAGAATGTGAAGAGAATGCATTGGCAGCAATTGATATCCTTAACTATGATAGATGTCAAACTTGTCATAAGTTTCACGCGGATGGGGTACTGAAATGCGGCCATACAGTTCCGTTTTCAGGAGAAAACGCAAACGCAGCAGTTTCCTCCAGAGGAAAATTAGAGTTCCACTATGGGATGATAAATGACACACCTTGTCAGGTCTTGATCGACTCCGGTAGTACCTTGATCGGTCTAAGAAAGATACTGGCAAAGCCAGAAGATTACACAGACGAGTTTGTGAATTGCCGAACGTTTTCAGGCAATATAGAGAAATACCCATAAGCCATGGCTCGCATATGTACACCTTTCTTATCAGGCACATTTACATGTGCGATCTTGCATAATCCTTGTACGGATCTGATTATCGGGTGTTTGCAAGAAGTAAAAAAATGTACCACTAGTGAAATCAAAGCCTGGGAAGAAACCCATTATAATAAGGCGAATGCAATAACAAGGTCCATAACAGTCAAACAACAAGACGACCTCAGAATGAAACATTGCAAATCATTTCGCCTAGTGGTATGGTGGACAACAATATCACACTTGAGTTCAAAAAGGCGCAACACACCGATGTAACAGTGTCACCCTACTTTAGGTTTAGGGGGAAAACCGAAGCTAGTTAAAAATGCTTCATGGTATTTTATGTTAAAGAATGGTATACTTACTAGAATGTACAAGAGAGATAACCACGAAATCCAGCAAACGGTGTTACCAATGAAACACCGTCAAACAGTGTTGCGAATCGCACATGATTCACCGTTTTCTGGCCACATGGGTTATGACAAAACAAGAGCCAGAATTCTCTCTCAGTTCTATTGGCCTAAATTTTGTGCCGACATTAAAAATTATTGCCGTTCATGCACCATTTGTCAACACTTGGTGAAGAAGGCTAAACATGTCACAGCAGAGGTCCAATCAACAACACTGGCCTCCAGACCTTTTGAGTGCGTCACTGTGGAAATAGTTGGACCCTTAAATCATGTATCCAACAAAGGCAATAGATTTATTTTACCTCTAGTGGATTTTTGTTCACGTTGGCCCGAAGCGGTGCCACTTAAGTACATCAGTTCCAAAGATGTATAGTCAAAGTTTTTCTACATCTATTTTCCCGTTTCGGATTCCCCCAAACCATCTTATCCGACATAGGGAAACAATTCATATCAGCTGCAATGCAAGCTGTTACAAAATTGTTAGGGATAAAACAATGTTTCAAACCCCATATCAACCGGGAAGATCAACGGGGATCATAAGCAGATGCTAGCTAAGAGAACCCATCGGAATGGGACACACTGTTACCAACAGTGCTGTTTACCTACAGAGAAGTCCCGCAAGCAAGCACAGGCTTCTCACCGTTTGAACTGATTTATGGGGCAAACCCACAAGGACCCCTTAACATCTATCTTCAGATATTAACTAACACCTCAGATATCCCACAACCATCATCGCCATATGAGGTAGTTACAAACACACGCAATAAGATCATAAAAGCGTGTGCCTTAGCGAAAACATCTTTGGAACAGAAAGGACAGATGTACCGCCAATATGCCAATAAAGGTGCAAAACCTTGCAATTGGAACCTGGGCAAGATGTTTTATTGTTACTACCTGATAATAGTGACATGACTTGTTATCAACTTCATGGCAAGGGCCATTTAAAATAGTGAGAAAGGTATCTAATCTCGATTATGAAATATCGCTGAACAACAAATACCATATCAACATGCTCAAACCATATTACTCTAGACAAGGACAGGAAACAGATGACGAACACACTGCAACCACAGTAATCGACGATCGACAGTATACATCTTTGCCCAAAAATGACAGACGAACAAAAACAACAGATGATAGCACTACTGACAGACTATAAATCCATCTTTTCTGACATTCCAGGTAAAACAGATAGAATACAGCACTCCATCATTCTCACTGACGACACACCTATTAAATGTCGACCGTACTCCATCCCTCTAAATTATAGGGACAATCTCGACAAGGAAATTCTTAGTCTTGAATCTCATGGGATAATTCAGAAATCCCAATTGGAGTACTTTTTCCCGATCGTCTTAGTGAAAAAGAAAGATTCTACTATTCGACTCTGTGTCGATTATCGCAAGTTAAACGCAATGACGAAGACAGACGCAGAGCCAATCCCTTCCTGCGACGATCTTATCTTAAATATGTCAGAATCTATCACTTTTTCAAAACTAGACCTCACCAAAGGCTACTAGTAAATCCCAATGCATGAAAATTCTATACATCTTACAGTCTTTGCAACACCTCTTGGTCTATACGAGCGCTTTCTTGCTTTCGGCTTACGCAATGCGCCTGCGACTTTTGTCCGTCTCACTAGACAGCTTTTACATGGAGTACCAAATACTCACACTTACATAGACGACATTTGTGTACATACAACAGACTGGACGTCTCATATACAGACATTGAAACATGTCTTCGACAGAATTAAATTGTTTGGACTCAATGTGAAACCAACTAAGGTAGAGATGGCAATGGAAGAAATTGACTTTCTAGGCCATAAAATATCAAAAGGCCACTTAAAAAGTGATGATAAGATCGTGAATAAGATTCTGAATCTCACAATGCCAACAACTAAGAGACAAGTGAGAAGCCTGTTGGGTCTAGTAAACTATTGTAACAAATTCATACCGAATTTGGCACAGATTACCAGCATATTTTCTGATTTGTTAAAATCTAATGCAAAAATCAATGTACAAGATGCTACTTTAAATAACGCAATGTCACAACTGAAGCATTATTTTAGTAACATCCCTATTTTGAGGTTACCTAATCGAGAACTACCTTATACTCTAGAGTGTTCCTACAGGCCTATGATGGGATTTTCCATCCAATAGTGTACGTCAGCAGGAAGCTGACCCAAGCAGAATCAAAGTACGGGGTATCTCAATTAGAGGCTCTCGCAATTGTGTATTGTATTACTAAATTGAATAGGTATCTTGCCGGAACACATTTTGTCGTGGAAACTGACAATTCCCCGTTAACAGTCATTGAGAAAGGGCAACCAAAGAACAATCGCATCTACCATTGGGCCCTTATACTCCAGAACAACTCGTTTTCTGTGAAACACATACGAGGGACTAAAAACACTTTAGCAGATTTGCTGACCAGACCCTCAGACTTCGCAGTCGAGCAGAGGAAGGAGGCTACATCATCGCCGTCATCTGGAACGGCTACATAGTTAGTTAGTGTACATAGATTACATTATTAAGATTATGATAAACATAACATGTACTGAGTTCAACTTATTTTTATAGAAGTTGCACTATCGACTAAATTTCCCCTTTAGTTAGAATATAGTGCCAATGGTGATATTCACAGAAAGGTAATGATAAGTTAAATAAAATAGACTCAGAAATATTCAAAACCATTTAGCTACTTTATTAAAGTAATATTTAGACCATTAACAGCAACAAAGTAGTAGATTATAAATTACAGTTCTCTAACGAGACGACTTTGTTAAAATCTAGTAACATTACTTTATCATGCAAGAAATTACATTAATCGACAATTAAATGTAGTTAGAATTTCTTAGTTTAATTAACAACATTATACTTTAAGGGAGCAAACACATTTCTACTACAGCTAGGTAGTTTAGTTAAATTAGATTTCCTTGGTGAATAACACCCAGTAGACCAAAATACAGAAAGCCAATTACAGTTTTTTCCCTTGGTATTGCCCAGAGCAATCAAACAATTCTGTAAATAGATTGGTGTACGATAAAACTTATTGCTATTAAAATACAATGTAAGTCAGCTCGTTAAATGTTGAAAACGAGCGTATTTTATTTCAACAAGATAAACATTTTTAATATTGCATGGTATAATTGAGCAAGCGAAAAGTGGATGAAAGAAGGAATGAATGCATTAAAATAATAAGGATGAATATTAGTGCACTTTTTTGCACACATGGTTTTCTTTTTTTAACATGATTTGTCTTCATCTTCTGTGTAACACATGTGAGCGTGCAATTGTTTTATATGTGTTTAAGTTACAATTACATTGCAACTATGGTAATGTTTTCCAGAGTCTCAGTTCGGCGACTCATCTCAGAAATTGAGCATAGGCCTTCATTTGTGAGATGGAGAAACCTACCTGCGACACTTGAAAGCCTTAAGTACACGGATTATAAACATACACCTATCTTTCTCATTTAAACATACACCAAGTAGAATAGAACACACAAACAAACAGAATACAAACAGATAACATACAAACATAATTTTTGAAGTAAGGGAGATCACACTGTTACAGGGGACACAACAGATTTATATGAATTATGAGTACACAGTTGTAAAATATATCCACAAGCGGAAGCCAGACAGGTAAAGATCAGCAGACACAGAGCTTGTATAAGATGTTGAAGTAACATTTCCGAAAAGGAACACATTGGTTCGGGACATCAATTTTGGATGTTTTGAGAGGTAGTGCATTTTATGACTTAGCCATAATTGTAAGACAAACTGACCTTGGTTCGATACAGCTTCCAGTAGTGCAATGTAAAGAGGAGTAGTGACTCTTGGCAACATTACAAGTATGTTACACTGATCATAGACCAGTGGGTAATATGAGTCAGAGTGGTACCAAAGTAGAGTGTTTTATGAACTCCTACAACACACTGACAAATTAGTTCCGACTAATTTTTTATATGCTGATACGACATTGTGTCACACCCATTAGGATGAATTTCGTGACACAATACGGGGGGTGGGGGAACTAGACAGTACAAACCAGCTTAGCATGGACGGACTGCTGTGCTATGAGACTGGTAGGACAGCATGGGGTTTTACGGACAGCAAGGGGTCTAGGGCGACAAGGCCAGCCAACTGATTGGGAAACGTCAGACGGGACCAGACAGTTTTCAGAGAAGGATGCTTGTGTATTTCCAAGTGCAAATGCTTAGTTTGCGAGAGCGCTAGTTGAAGATAGCGAGTGTAGAGGTTGAGCAATTGACTGTGTGTGATAATTGTATATAAGGCGGAATTTGTATATTTGTTAAGGCAGCCACCGCCTGTGTATACTCTGTAATTATATCAGGTTCGCCTGAAAAAAAATAAGGAATGTACCATCTGCACAACTGATGTTTCTTTGGGTGCGGATGAAGAAGAGAGAGTGCCTGTGTGTGATACAAGATGTTGACACTGAGTTTTTTCATATTTGGCAGAATTATTTTTGTTTGGTCTTCTTGTTTCCATTAGGTGTAAAATTTCTTCAGTCATCCATTTCTTACGACCCACCTTCTTTAACTTTGGAATAGTTGTTTCTGCAGCAACTGATTGAGTTCTTCAACATTTCCCATTGATCAGCCATATCCTGGAATAGGATCTCTAGATCAGACAATATATCAAATCTGTTCTGTACTTCTATGTTGAATTTGGTTTGTATTTCCTTGTCATTAATCAATGTACGCAAATCATAATTAGTGTTTCCTTGACTTTCTTCAACTTTATCCTCAATGTTCCTGTAGGCATTCTGTGGTCACTATAACAATCAGCACTGGGAAATTTTTCTGCTATTGTTAACACGTTTCTAAATCTTCTGCTAATCAGAATGTAGTCAATCTGGTTTCTAATCCTGCTATCAGGACTCCTCCATGTCCATAGTCTTCTAGGGTGTTGCTTAAACCAGGTGTTTCCTACAATCATTTCCTGTTCTTTTGCCCACTCTATGAGTCTGATTCCTCTTTCATTTCTCTCTCTTAAACCATAGTTTCCTGCTGTGTATCTATCACATTGATTTTCTACTTTTGCATTGAAGTCCCCTATTATGATGTATATTTCTGAATTTTTACATTTCTTTATAAGGCAGAGTCTATGTCATTATAAAATTCCTCTACACTATCTTCACTGGATTCTCCTGTTGGGGCATATACTTGAATAACATTTATGTTAAAAGGTCTGCCACTTAATTTAACTAGTAGAACTCTATCCAACACGGCCCAATATCCTTGAACAGATTTTGATGTTTTCCGGTCCAAAATATTTGCCACTCCCCTTTGTCGATCTTCAAATCCAGAATAAATAATCTTAAAATCTTCATCTATCTTGATGCCTGCTCCTGTCCATCTCGTTTTGCACATCCCTAAAATATTAATGTTTTTCTCTTTCCATTTCTTATTTCATGTTATCTAACTTTTTGTCGTCGTTTAGCGTCCTAACATTCCACGTTGCTAATTTTAATGTCTCTGTCCTTGTCTTGCGATGATCAGTCTTTAGGCGAATCATAATGTACTAGGCACTTTTAAAGAGGTAGTTTGCCAGTGCTTTCCTCTATGGCAGTAACCATACTGCTCAGGTGACCGCAGCCATTGCCTCGGGAAAGAGCTCCTCTGCCTGCCGTTGCGAAACTTAAGACCATAACCAACGAATATCTAGCGGCAGCCCGAAATAACGAAATAACACCACATAATCCACAGGAAAACACTAAACAGCGTCTCCCGAAGAATAAACTCGTTACGTCGTCGCCATTTTTACCGGAAGTAATCAATACAAAAAAAATTAGCAATACTAACCATATTAAATTTATATTTCTGACAAATTGTATTTATTAACAACATATTTTGATAGCATGATTTGAGATCTACTTTGTTAGAAGTGTTGCTTTGTATAAATATATTTGTGATATTAACAGCTATGCAGAAATGACAGGTAATCTCACGATGCTGCAACAGTTGTGTGAAGTGTTAGGCATATAGTTGGTCACAATATAATGAGTTGACGACATCTTATCAAGGTTCTTATTGACAATCTAAGACTTACTGACTGTGATGCATGCTTCTTCCTTTTTGACTTTTTTCTGTGTCGCTTTGCAGTCTTTTCATCATCATCTAAAATATAGACACAGAAAGTTAATCCCATGAAGTACACTGCAGTAGGAGTGTGAAGTATTAGGCTTTCACATACACTAGGTCTTGCTTTAACCCTTTACAGAGCAGACGTTTGTCTGTTTTGTAGCCCTGAACGGGCAAGAAGAATTTTGAGGTTCAGTAAAATTTTGGGTTACGTTAGTAAAATCATCACATAAAAGGTGTTAGTCAACTGATTTTACTTAAATAAAATACAAAATGAAGTAAAAAGCATGCAGATTATATTACTCATGTGAATGTTCCCGGTAATCCACGCATGAACACAAATATTTACAAAATACAACATATTGTTTGTGATTGTCAGTCATTTATATGGCAATTTACAAACACATTATCAGAATCACTTTCTTTAAAGTCCGACCCACGACTGCTAACGCAAAGTAACGCTGATCACTGATATCTAGCTCCGATTAATAGTCAACTTCATGCCCTTCAATGTCACTTAAACTTAACCCAGCGAAATCTCCACTATCACTTGAAGAATCGTCAAAATCCATTTTGAAATACAAAGGGTAAAACCCAAAAACTATTTTTAACATCCGTTCAAATTCAAAGTACACACTTGCGAATGGAGCCACATTGTCAAGCTATCAGCGAAACCAAAAGTAGACAATCGGAGTCTCGGAAAGCCGCAAGATCACATTTTTACAATGCATAATAGTCACGAATGCTTTCGGGTGGTTTGCCCGTTCCGGGGTAAAAACGTTCTCTGGCGTTTTGCCCGGTAAAGGGTTAACCTAAGCATCAGGATATCATCAGTACCCCCAGGATTGGGTGAACAGCTATTAAACACCACTTCCTAAACCAGACAAAGATCACTCAAAGCTAAATGGGTTTAGGATTATCACTCTACAGAAATGGACTTCCGGTCCCCAACATGGCGGTTAGGCATTGAACCATTAAGACCTCTGGCATATTTATGCTTGTGGCTACGGTTTGCATTTGCACTTTCCTCATGTTGGACTAGTACATGCTTCTGCAGCCCTGCTACTGAGTGAGTGCGTGGCACGACACTGTGAGCTGTGAAATTCGTGTGGAATGATTTTACATCTGCACGCTGTTGTCCGCTGCATGTTCGGGACAGTGGCCGGCTGTTGCTGAACTGACTGGTTTGCCTTTTTGGTTCACGAGTGCACTTTTTAGGAGACTCCAGGGAGTCATTGCTGGAGCTATGGAATTCATGCTTTGTGCGGAGCCAAATAAAAA
This sequence comes from Cepaea hortensis, assembly GCA_963921405.1. Lineage (NCBI taxonomy): Eukaryota > Metazoa > Mollusca > Gastropoda > Stylommatophora > Helicidae > Cepaea > Cepaea hortensis. The sequence goes on along the minus strand of OY992877.1, from coordinate 119,145,165 downwards.
TTCAGACACGTGGGGTTATAATCACACTGGGCCGTGGGCGTAGGGAGTGGCCAGAAGGCGCTACGGAAGCAAAAATTAAGCGATTAATTCATTACTGCTCTCGGCTTGGCGATGTGATTATCTATGCCGATGGCTCTGTGTTAAGAGGCAAACAAAAGTGCCTGGGGATTCATAGCAAAAGAAATGGCCAATGGTTAGTAAAGGAGAGCTTGGCATATGACCTCAAGTTTGAGAATGGAGGTGGAGGTAGTTACTGTGTCTTTCCACTGGTTGAAGAACAAACTGTATACACATGTGATTGTAATTGATTCACAAAACATGCTGACAAAGATGAGGAATGGCATGCTTCGTGCAGTGTGGCATGCATCGATTCAGAGGTCACAGATAGGGAGAATTCACTGAATCTTTTCTCCAGGACACTCGGGTGTTGTTGGAAATTAACAGGCAGACAGATTGGCTGGTGCTGCATCATTAAGGGGTGATTTTAGGCATTATAAGGCTGATGTGGTGAAGTACTTTGGGAGAAAGTGAATAATGCAGAAGAACAGATAAACAATCATGGTCTAGAGAGAATGTGCAGCATTAGGGGGTGGTCAGAGGATCTGGTCGACAATCGTCATTCAGAGGTAAAGCAAGATGGACATATAATCAGATTGCAAAAGGCACCATTAGTATTGGTGCTCTTCGCTGGCTGTTGAAGATGAAGACTGGGGTAGTGCAGGAGCTGTAGGGGAATCCTAGGACCAACAGAAAACCGGACAGTCAAAAAGATAGCCAGGGTCAGCTTGTAGAATGGCCACAGGATGGCAACCATGTGGCAAAACAACATGAATAGGACTGCAAGTATAAAGATGTAGACGAGGGCCACAAAGTCCACACATATACTGACAATGATGGCTGTCATGATGTAGCAGCACTCGGGGCCAAAATTATAGAAAACATAATTTGCAACAAGTTGAGTTGAACACTCTAACTGCCCAGCAGCAGGCCAGATGTAGTTATCTGTGATGTGCAGCTCAAATATCATTTTGACAAGGATAATGAAAGCTGTTCATATTAACAGCAAGTGAGACAGCACTGTGCTAGCATGACAAATCTGGAGCAACTCTGCCATCAGAAACATAGACTGCTGTCAGAGCACATTCCTAATTTACAGAAATGCCTCAAGCTTGAGGACGTGAATTCTCCACAGGCAGGCAGTAAATTTTGACCATACGGTTGAAAACTTAAAACTTTTCCTCCTTACCTACACACTCATAGAACTTGCGGCTTTCTGTCCAAGAAGTTCTTCACTGCTGAATGTTGTCTTTCTCTCAATTCTACTCAAAATACTACCAACACCACTTCTGTTTACACTGAAATTCTCAGCAGAGACAATGTAGCGGTTATCAGTCAGTTATCAGTTATCAGTTGGGGTATCTTCATTGCACTCCGGACATGTCCATAGGTGCTCAGATCCTCCCCCCAGCATATTCAACAGCGTCCGGTGGCTAATAGTGCCAGTTCTGTGTTGGTTGACGGGGCGCTTTGTTTTCCCGATGTACCTCTCGCGTCTGGCTGTGCCGATTCTTACTCCCAGGTCTTTCATCCTGGACAGCGATGTGGAATCACTGACGTCAAAGTCCTCTGTTCTCGCCATATCTTTAAGGACGTTAATAACATCGGCACGATCCATGGGCTGGCCATCTACAGGGGGTGCAGAGCCAGCCAGTTTGTCAGCTCGTTCATTTCCCTCGACTCCCGCATGTCCGGGGACGAAGATGAAGGTGACTTTACGGACTTCCGCAGCAATTCAGTCCACTGTCTACGTACAGATCCAGCTTCGACCTTCTGAATCATGCTCATTGAATCACTTAGTACACACACGTTGGTATAATGCTGTGATTCCAGCCATATGAAGGCCTGTGTAACTGCCATCACCTCCATTGTCATGCTGCTCGTGGTCATAGTGGGCACCACTGGATTCTTGAACGGTTCGGCCCGCTGAACGGGCTGTAAATGCCCACGCACTTCTCTGCTGCTTTACAACAGATCCATCTGTATATATGAGCACTTCGGGGCTATCTGAGTGTTCATAGATGAGCACGTTGACTTCTGCATTGACAGCGACAGGGTTCTGCTCTCTGCACCGTCTGTCAAGTGTGATAATGCAGGAGAAAGTGCACTTAAAAGCTGGAGGCACCGGCACCCATTCCTTGCCGGGGTTGATACTGGTAAGACTGCAGACCTGTCTGACATCTTCCGCCCGACCCATCCATGATTTGCCCCTCTTTAGCCTGTCACCCTTTTCTCTGAATATAGCGTCATGCAGAGGGTGCTGCTCATCTGCACTTATTTTTAAGTATGCACGAGCTCTCCAGATCTTGATCCTGTGTTCCATTGTCGGGAAGTCAAGGAGGTATCTCATTGCTACACAGCTGGTGTCTCTCGTGCAGCCCAACATTATGCGCATGGCTTCGTTTTGTACCTTTTCAAGTCTTCCAATCTGTGTAGGGCTGACAGTGGCCAGGGCATACTCGATGCGTGAAAGCACAAGTCCTTGGAACAGAAGAAGTATTAGCAGTCTTTGCTCGATATTGGCAGTCACCATGACTCTCATTGCTGACAAACCTTTTCGAGCCTTCGTTATGACATAATCGACATGATCTCTGAAGGACAGGCTTCGATCAAGCCTCACGCCAAGATATGTCATTGACTGGGTTCTACTCAAAATGCTCCCATCCATTCTTACTGCCGGCAGGTCTGTTTTCACAATATGGTTGTTTAGTGAGAACCATGTAACCGTTGCCTTTGCAGGGTTGACAAGAGCATCGTCATCAGCACACCATGAGGAAATTCGATCTAGTTCGCCCTGCATATCATTGGCAACCTCCTGTCTATCTCGACCCTGTCGATACACGAGGATGTCGTCAACGAATGACAGAGTCCTACCCCTCCCGTCCAACTGTTGTTCAGTGATCGGCACCGTATACACGTTGAATAGTACTGGTGACAGTGGTGAACCCTGCGGCAATCCTGGACATATCGTTATCGGCTCAGAAGACCAACTCCCGCATCTTAGCACCATCTTCCTTTGGAGCAGAACTGCAGCTATCCATCGTACAAGGTGAGGGTGCACTTTCAGTCTGAGGAGGGTTTGCATCAAGTGCTCGAAAGATACTCTGTTATATGCGTCCTCTAAGTCTATGGCGGCCGCACATGTCTCTTCTCTGACCTGAAATCCTTCGTAAACATCTTGAGCAAAGACCGCCGCATTCAGCCATGACTCTTTGTTGCGTCTGTATCTTCCAAGTGTGGGCGGGAAGCAGCCGAGCTGTTCCAAGTCCCAAGCAAGTCTGTGTGCTACAATTTTCTCCAGTAGCTTGCCAACAGTATTCTGCATCGTAATGATTCTGTAGCCGCTTATCTTGGAATGGTCTTTGTTCGGTTTTGGCAGCGGCAGCAAGTAGCTGTGTAGCCATTCTTCTTTGACCTGACCCCTCTGGATACTGGTGTTGAATTCTCTGGCCAGTTCTTCCATGTCATCATCTGATATCACCAGTAGGTCACCATATCAGATGCCGTCTGGGCCTGGGGTGGTGTTAGGTGATTTCTTGAGCATCGCACGCAATATCTCAGCTGTGATTGTCCATTCTTCATCTGTCCCGACCCCCTCGCACAACTGAGAGAGTGTCGTTGTGGTCCTCTGTCTGGCGGGCTCGTCTTTCTGGTCAGTCTGTTCTATGTAGCGTGCAAGAAGGGCCTTACCTTTATCCGCATCCGACTTTTTCCATGCGAGGTCTGTGCCTTGAAAGTCTGGAATACCCCTATGTTGTGCAGCACCGTTCATGTTCTTGTGGAGGCGCCAGAATGTCGTAAGAGATCGCTCGGACCACACCTTCCTGCAGAACTCGTCCCATTTCTCTGCCTTGGCCTGTTTGGCGCAGGATTTGAATAAAGTCGTCGTCCTATCGACCTCAGTCTTCAGGTTCGCCAACTCAACCTGCGACATGTTAGCCTTTCTGGCCTTTTGCCAGTCTTTGACAGCCTGCCTCTTTCCCAGCCATGCCTTCTCGACCTCTCCAGTCCACCATGGTGGCTGCAGTCATCTTTCTTGTCTCCTGCGGGAGGAAGTTAGTTTTCTTCTTCTGATCTTGCTTATGGCGTCTTGACCAGTGTTGTCGTACGGGAAGGCATTTGTCTTGTTTCTTTGACTCATGGCCCCGTCTTTCTTGATCAGGATGACACAAGGGTAGTGGTCACTATCGTGGTATCCCAGTGTGCCCCACCGCCACCTTGGTGCAATGGTGGGCGACACCAGAGCCAAGTCAATGACGCTGTCAGAGTCACCTGGTCGAGTGGCTATTCTAGTGACCTTCCCATCATTCGGGCAGATTAGGGCAGCAGAAGCCAGGGCGTCCTCCAGATCTTCTCCCTGTCTATTGGTGATGCAATTCCCCCATTGACTGCCTCTGGCATTCAAGTCCCCACAGTAGATGATATGCCTTTCATCCATATCGAACAAACTCTGCCATTGTCGCACGTCGACCTTCCCATTTCGCGCATAAACGTTCACGATTACAAGCTGCACTGGTGTCATTATTCTTAATGCCTGCACTTGCAGGGCATCACTGTTCCAGGAAGACATATCGATCTCAGACACTAGTATGTTGTCGCGGACTAGAATGGCCTGTCCGAGGTGCCGCTGAAATCCCGCGACATTGACTGTTCCGTCGCCGAGCTGTGTTTCTTGTATGACTACAATATCGTTCCCGTAGAGTAGTTTTTCAAGAATGGGTCAGCGTTGACTAAATGATGCACAGTTCCAGTACTGTACTCGAACGTTTCCGATACCCAATCTGTCACATTTTAAACGCCTTCTGCGTGTGCCCGCCCTCTTACCACGTTGTGTCCTTGCTGGTCGTCATGTTAGGCTTAACTATCGCCACCGGGCGCCGATGATACGCCGAAGGAAGTCCGGGCGCGCGTGCACGAACTCCGTTGCACGGTCCGGACTCCATTTCACCACGAAAAAACACTTAATCCATACACATTTCGGAAAAAACACGTTCCATTTTACGGGACGAAGAAATGTCCCGCGAACTTGCTTCAAGGGAACTCACTCCCAATGTAGCGGTTCAAGCTGCTGAACTCCAGAATGTTTCATAAAGTACCGCAGCAGCATGACGATCACCAGAAAGCATGTTGATGTCAGCAAGTGGACAAACAGACCGGTGATGTAAAATTTCCGAAGCCCAATGTCTATTAACATTTCATCATCCAAGCCTGTGATGTTCTTCCAGTAGGCTTGGGTGTTTTCAACCTGATATGTGTATATCATAGGGAATACCAGGACAGAGTAGACAGCCACCACACCAGAATGTCTGGTTGATGGACCTCCACAAATAAAAGTTCAGACTGAACGTCGGGATTAAGAGAAGAGAACCATGTAGATGACTTTGTAGATGATAGTATCATCCTGGAGCAAATACATAGCCATCATAATGGCTATGTCGAAGATCCAGTTCTTGCATAACAGAAGCTAGACAAAATTACCTACAACAATCATAGTTACACTGTCATATGTTGAGTATTCCATTCGTAGTGGCAACAGCCACTCAAACAGAGTATAGTTGTTGCACGACAACACCTGCACTTATATGGCTGCGCATAATGTGGATACACTATGTGCTTTGAAGTTTTGTGGCTTGCAGCCATGACTTGACTTTCACTTGTTTAGACCCTTGAAAGTACATTTGCGGGGTCAGAGGTTTGCAGATGACGAGGCAATGGACGTGGGGCAAAATTGGTTTAAGTACACACACAAAAACTTTTTCCTAGAAGGCATCAACAAACTAGTTGACAGGTGGACCAAATGTGTTGCTAAGCAGGGAAACTATGTTGAGAAACAACACACACACACAATTTCTGGTCCACACTTTTGTAAAAAAAAAAAAAATAAATAAAAAAAAAAATTTTTACATTTCAGTTACGTAATGGCTTCCCATCATAGAAAATTTAATAACATCTACAATGGCTAAATGTGACTACAAATATGTTTATGATTGTTCTTTAGACTTTAGTTTTGATGTGAAAACTTAAAGTTATTCACTTTTATGCTAATTTTGCTGGTTTTTCTGGGCCTTGAATCTCTTTAAAGCTGTGGACGGAATTTCAATAATCACTACGAGTCATGATTTCACTGTGCCCAATGTCATAATTAAATGCAATCTCTGCATTGAAAACAATAAGTCTCCATTACCTTCTGTCTTGTGCCCTCAAGCAGGCTTCTTTCACTCGATCTCTACCACATGCATCTCAACCTTAAGCTTGCAGGCTTTCCCTTAACTTTTCTCCTTTAACAAGAAACTGTCTCTTTATTTGGCAGAAGTATCTAATCTACTTGATCTCATTCAGTAATGGTGTTTGGAATTCTAATTTTGGTAATAATTCGTTTCTTCTCCTTTTTTGTTTATACGACCTTCATATTTGTCTAAACATCATTTGAAAAACCTTTTACCTTCAACACATATAAGGCGATGAATATTTTCGTAATACTACCCTGAACATAATATGCTTATTTGCATAATATTGTAAAACATACCTCTTGACCGTCCTGAGTCAGAACCACCACTTACTGAATGTGACACTGAATAACGCTTTCTTTTTCTAACCGATCTATGACGACCATCATCAGTATCACTCTGTAAAGTGTGACACAAGAGAGAAATACCTTTTAGAGAAATACATAAATGAAATGACAGCATATATACTTTCAATATAAACGCAATATTTCATTCTTTAAAGTTAACTTTTTTCTTAATGTTTTATATATATATATATATATATATATATATATATATATATATATATATATATATATATATATATATATATATATATATATATATATATATATATATATGTGTGTGTTGCAAATTCCCCAATTGGTGTGCTTGCACGGACAGCAAACTTCCAGTAGACGGGGCTTCGCGGAGCTATCTGGTAACCGAGTTAATTTTAATCTCGGGAAAGCTAGTGTTCATCTTCAGGCATGGAATTTTCTCTATCTTTCTTCTTCTTGTTATTTCGGGCTGGCATTATGCACCCGACAACCCCTGAACTGAACCTACATGGGTTTCTTGTAGGTTGAACCCATGAATCTCAAGAAAAGAGATTTTTCTCAAGAAACTGCCACTTCTGCAGAGTTTCGAGAGGACTCTCGGCAAGCAGAAGCCACTCCCCTCCTTCTCATCCCCGCAGTTGTCTAGTCCACAAGAAAAAGGTGGTAGCATATCCTTTACAGGACTTCACAATCAGCCTCAGCATTACTTTTGCTGTTTGTGATTTCTTGGCAAATTTGCGTTCAGCGGTGTCATTGCTTTCTGGGCGACCAGCACAGGTCTGCATTCAAATCACCCACAGCTGTGTTTCGAAAGCGGTATGCGAAATTGCAAACTACGTCCGTGACACCTTCACCACAGAGCCAGCTATAGTCCACTGCTAATCCCCATTTTACTGTACACTCACATGGGTGTCTCCCCATCCCTTCCATCGAGTGGCTAAGATTGAGCTTCTGGCATTATTGACCTTTAGTCAATTGACCTGCTTGAACCACGCATCTGGTTTATTTCATCCACATCAAACGCATAAAGCGCATAAGACGTATTCGATTAAACAAGGATTCAGATAAGTAACCTTTGTATTTTCATGTAGTGTTTTTCGTTAAGTTGTGTGTTTGATTATGTTTGTTATGTGCTGATGAAGGCTTTAGCCGCAACATCCATTTTGTTTCTTGTAATCGTGTTCTAGTAACGCTCACAATCTACTTCTCGTTTTTTTGGCGATTCATTTAATAGCTAGGAAGCATGATTACAGAAGACAGCAGAATAGACAGATAAATCAATATCAGATGCCAAAACCAAATGTGCTTCTATATATCACCCACCCATACTGAAACATTCAAATATACTTATGTCCACAAAACAATAAATAGTAAATAACATATTCACATGAACCATATTCCAATGTCAAACTTTAACATGACCCAAATCACATGTATGCAAAATCCGCACCTTGAGAATTGCAAACTTAACTATCCGAGACCAAATATAAAATGATGTCATCAGACAGACAGTGGGATCAACACCTTGAGCTATACATAAAGAAAGTCAGAAGATCAAGTCGTTCAGCCATCTTGTTAAAATGCTACACCATCAACCACCAGCAAAGTTACAAAGAAGAGTTGAGTTGAGCTAAGAAATAACATCACTACACTCAAGACATTCTCTCATATGCTCCGTCCCCTCGTTAAACAAAAACAACCAGCAAATAAGTTATAATGCTAATCGTTCCAGCTGCCATCTGATTGAAGGTTCTCCTGGGGTTTTCCCTCATGGTTTTGAGATTCGTCCAGAACCCCTGCCGATCCCCCGCCATATAATTCTCTCCACATACGGGTTCTCAGTGTGTTCCACCGCTTTCTCCACCTGGACCTAAAGGCGCCCAACATCAAAGATATAGAAGATACAGATAGAAGAGCAGGAGGATGCACAATAAGAAAATGGATTGACAACATCAAAGACATTATACAATCACCCAGAATGATACTATCCTGTACCACCCATCGGGTGCTTGATAACAAAGATGGAAGATGATGATGATTACTATTATAACAAATGCTTTATGATATTTTAACATGAAATCTATTGTTAATAACCTATATAAATCATTTATGAAGTGGCATAAGTAGTAAAACTACTTTTTTTTAATGACCAAGTACTAACAGCAGCTTCAGAAGAATATCTTAAGTAACATATAGCCAATTTGAATTGCACACACACAAATTACATTATGAAAGTCAGGGTTATGACAATTGGAAGACAAAAATGAGTCATAATCATACTGAAAATTGGGGTGGAAGAATTGCTGAACGATTATGGTGCCTGTCTCAGGTTCAGAAAGTACCATGTTTGAATCTCAGCAAAGGGTGATGATAATGTAATTTTCTACATCCAACAGGTTCGGTCTGTGTCCTCAGTCTTTAATTCCTTTTTACATAACTGATGTATATAAGTTCCCTGTTCTATTAACTCTAGCTAAAGAGCGATGGGCATCCTACTTATTCGTGTTCCTAGAGCTGTGTTTAACACACTATAGCATGTTTTCTATCCTCTACTACATGGGGGTGCAGTTGGAATTTTCTCTTCGACCAAGGGAGCATTTCTCATACTCTCCAGTATTTCTTTTAGAATATAAAGAGTAAGAGCATAGAAAAACCTATCTATAAAGGATGGATAAAAAGAATCACAATGAACACCATGGTGTATGATGCATATACTAGAGCTTGTTTCAAAATTCATGATACTGAGAAATAGCAAGGAATTGAGGAGGAGAAGGAAAATAAGACAAAAAGAAGGAAGAGGTGCAGTGGTAATAAAAAAAATAAATTGCTGTAATAAAGGGAAATGTTTAAACAGTTTACTTTAGCATTACAACTTTTGATGCCAAATATAAACTGATTTTTTTCTAACAATGACTTCAAAGGAGAAGAAAAAATAGTTGGAGGAATCAAAGACAAGATTTTCTACTTCATTTTAGTTTCAGAAAAAATTATACAGACTTTTAACTCATACTACTAAACTTACTGAATGAGATTTCGACCGAGATCTTCTGGACCGGTGTTTTTTATTTTTTTTTTTTTTGGGATGATAATGTGAACATGCTTCTTCCATTGCCGTTAAGTATTCTTTAAAGAGCCGGATTCTCTCTGCTTCTAGAGTTACATTTTCGAAAGCTGAATCATGCTCCAATTTTGGTCTGATCTGAAATAAAAGCAACAAAAATACTTGAAGACTGGACAGTGAAAAGGAACTAGAAAATATGAAGTTAGAAATTTTGGCAACTAAATTCTGAAATGATAAAGTTGTATGTTATGTTAGAATTCTAAGACGTGCATGTGTGCACACATACACAGACAAGCATGCATGTAGTCAATAATAAGACATTCTGAGGTTATGTTGTTATATTCACACTTTTTGTTAGGTCTGCACATAGTGATTTCATGTCTGCAACAAAAATGCTTGACAAAGCAACTATATGATATTTGGACTTCGCTAATTAAATAGCAACTCAATCTCCATGGTGAAACCACACTTCAAGACGTGGAATCATACACCTAATCAGATATCAAATGTGGACAGAAAAGCTAGAGATATTAAAATAAGAACACAAACTACAAGAGAAGAACAAAGGAATGAAAAATTTGTGGAAGTCAAAAGAAACTAAGCTTGAGTGGAGGTGACTTGAGTCAAGAACCAGCATCATAGCACAGTACTTTGGACATTCCAATACTCACTCTGTCCTTACCTTCAACAGCCAGCGAAAAATCACACAATATTAATAGTACAAGTTGCAATCTGATTATGTGTCCGCCTGGGTTTCCCTCTGTGTACTGAGTGTTAGCCTGTATCTCTGGTTACTCCTTACTGCACCATTATTTTCAGGCATTGATGACTCATCTGTTCCTCCACACTACAATTGGTTTGAAAGGGCCCTGATCACATCTGCCTTATTATGCACCAATACCCCATCCAACAGTGAAGACGCAGCAGAATGGTCCACCTGCTCGTTTACCTATACACAATCATGTTCTGGGGAAAGGATCAAACGGGTGCTCCCTGTCTTTGATTTTTTAACTGAAGCATGCCTACCTTTACCCTTCTCAGCATGCTCTGTGATACTGTTAGTCATGGCATGTGTATGCTATTTGTCCGACAGTGTAGACCAAGCAGACTGTCCACGTCCTCATTTCCCAAAACACAAGCATGTCCTGGGAAAAAGATCCAACAGTTGCTCCCTATGTTTCATTTTTGAAGAGAAGCATGCCCTACCTTCACACTTTTCAGCAAGCCTTGTGAGTAAATTACAACCATAACATGTGTATGCTGTGAGTCCTCCTGGCAGTGGAACACCACAGTGACTGGCTTCCCTTCTGCCTCCCATTCTCAGACTAGATGTCATGGTATTGTATGTCAAGCGCTCTGGCACAAAACAATGTCAATTAACCTTCGCTAAGAACTTCCATCCGTGTAAATTATTGCATCACCTTGGCATGAATTGTCATGAAACAATTGTTGCACCTCTGATTCAGCTGAGTCTGCTCCCTTTTTTTAAAATAAAAATAAAAAAAGAACCAATTATAATATTTAATCCCTCTGAAATCCTTCCAGGCGGTGATAGTGTCTGACCCCTTCCTCGAGGGAGTCTACTCAATGCTTCTGTGGAGTCAAGGTACAGAGGGATAGGTTAAGAGCTATTGACCAAACACCCCGGACACTCAACATACTATAGCAGAACACCAAAGGCCCCTCTGACGTGTCTTCACCTTCTCGTGGTAGAGGGGCTTGCGTGTTCCAATGACCCCAAGAGCTATGCCGACAGTAGCATTGCTACTGGTAGGGTCTCCCATGTCAGACAGGTCAAGGGACAGGAACCAGACCAAGAAAGACATACACCTGCTGCCTTGTAGGTAGACTGGGGACAGTCAAAGGCTAAGGAGAGCTTACCCAAAAACTGCTTGTCAAAATTGGATGTACTGGGCAACAGGCTTGACAAAGCAGTGCAACGAAACTTAATCAATCCATGATGCCACAGATTAAAATCAGTATGGTGTTAAACCCACGAAGTCCCATCTGGCGGTGATAGTGCCTGGCCCTCTGCCTTGAGGGGATCACCAATTTTACTGATGGTCACCTTCCCCTATGCTGTGGTGTCAAGGCACAGAGGAGTAGGGTAAGAGCTATTGAAACACCCCAGACACTCAACATACTACAGTGGAATTCCGAAGGATTTTCTAACAAGAAAGTCCTCAAGAAACAAATCGTCTTCATAAAGATAAAATAGATGTGGCATGCATTCAAGATCAGGGACTGAGTGGTCTCGATGTATGGTGTCCGCCTCGAGTGCTGGAGGTCTCGGGTTCAAGTCCCAGTGAGGACTGGGACTTTTGTCACATGGACTTGCATGTAATAAAATTTCCCCTGGTCTCTGGGTAGTGAGATCGGACGCCGCCCATGTGTATTGTTGCGCATGTAAAAAAACTCCCTTGGCAGAGTAGCCTAATGGTGCTGTCCGGGCAAAATTTCGAGTTAAAAATCTACCCAAAGTATTTCAGGATCCTCGTCGATGCTACGGAGTTCGTGCATTGAGTTGAGTATCTCCAGACTCAGGTTTGAGTTAGGAGGAAAACGGAGCACTTATGGGTTAAACCTGTGTGTCATGATGTTGATCCAATGACTAAACTGCATTCAAGAGACACCTCTCAACGCCCATTGCAGATTCTCAGTCAGAGGATATCAGGCCACATGTTTCAATCACAAAGGACACAAAGGAGAAGTTCTAGTACTTACACAAACCACATTAACTTGCAGTGAAGTATCTGTGACCTCTGACAACCAAACAGAAATTATAGGTGTTGATATAATGATAAAGGACATGAAAATATGAATTTACAATCTGTACAGCCCAGCAGATAAGGACCTTACACTTTCAAAATGAAAATAACTGATACAAACTGCATTATTGTCGGAGACTTTAATAGCCATTCAGTAAGCTGGGGATAGCCAGATACTGACAACAGAGGAGATGAAGGGAGGACTGGGAAATAGACTCAAATCTCCATCTACTCAACAAAGTGGATGACACGCCGAGCTTCTACTCTAGAAGATGGTTTACCACTTCTACTCCAGACTTAGCTTTCTGCACAGGAGACATCCTCCCCAAAATCGATCACCATGTGCTTGACCAATTAGCAGGTGGTGACCACAGACGAATCAAGCTTGTAATGAATATGGAGCATGTTCCACAGGAGCAAAAGCCTTTGCCTCGCTGGAATTACAAACGATCTGATTGGGACAGATTTGCTATACTTACTAACAGCCACAAATATTGTGAAAACATAAATACACCATTTGACAACATGAAACAAATGGTGGAGTCTAAACAAAGCAATAATACAGGTGGCAACTGAGTCCATTCCAAGAGGAGCGATGAAAACTTACAAACCATACTGGACTGAAGAACTACAAATTTTGGAGGACAAAGTTGAAGATACCAGGAAGACAGCAGAGAAAGAACAAACAACTGAAGTGAACATCTCTCTCAAAGCCATCTCAGCAAAATATAAAAGAACAGTAAATCAAACAACAAGAGATTGTTGGAGGGTAAAAACAGAAAACCTGAACTTTGAAAAGTACGGAAACAAACTATGGAAACTAGTGAAAGCCATGAACAATGAAGGACACAGAAACAAACAAATAACAATTAAACAAGGAAGTGCCCTGCTTACATAATATAATCATTACATATAAATTAATAATTTAATTAATTAATAATTAATAAAATTAATATAATCATTACATAGTAATATAATCAAAGATATGGAAACTAATCACCAGACAAATGAATCCAGAAAATTTTTTAAAGAACTGAAGTCAATGAAACGAGGGCACCAACAAAACACATATGGCTTAAAAGACAAAAATGGGAATATGATAAATACCAATGAGGAAATGTGCAACACTTGGAAAGAATATTTTATTAAATTACTAAATTGTGAAGCTCCAAGTCACATTTTCCCACAGGAAGAGGTTCTAACATGCGAACCACAAATTGAAGAACCTACATTTGAAGAAATCCTATATGTAATCACACGACTTAAAAACAATAAGGCAACTGGGACTGATGGAATTGCTGCTGAATTTATAAAGGCAGGTGGCCATGCATTACATCTAAAGCTATACGAACTAATAATAAAAATCTGGAGGACAGAAGAATTACCCCATGACTGGAAAGAGTCATTATTGATACCTATCTTTAAGAAAGGAGACAAGTTTCAATGTGGAAATTATAGAGGAATATCACTACTGTCCACAAGCTATAAGATACTATCCGCAGTATTACTAAATAGACTAAAACCATATTCAGAAGACATATTAGGTGACTACCAGGCGGGTTTTAGACAAAACAGATCAACAATAGATCAGATATTTATCTTACGACAAATAGCCGAGAAACATTGGGAATATAAAAGAGATCTCCATAACATTTTTGTGGATTTTAAAAAGGCTTATGATAGTGTCCATAGGAATAGTCTATGGAATGCTATGCAGGAATTTGGAATACCAAGGAAGTTAATCAACATGACCAGACTATGCATGGAAGATACTTATAATATAGTAACATATAAAGGCAGGAAATCAGACCCCTTCCAAATAACATCTGGCTTGAAACAGGGTGATGCACTATCGCCGCTACTCTTCAATCTGGCTCTAGAGAAAGTTGTAAGGAAGGTAAAGGAGGAATGTGATATTGGAGGAACATCCAAGCTGCTTGGTTATGCAGATGATATAGATATTATAGGGCAAAGTGAACAAAAGACATTGGAAATATTGACTCACTTAAAGGGAAAAGCCCAACAGATGGGGCTGGTTATCAACCAAGATAAGACAGAATATATGGTAATTTCAAGAGACGGAATGGCTAGAAACTCTGGCCACATACAAATAGATAATATGACCATTAAAAGAACGGAAACATACAAATACCTGGGTACAATCTTCAACTGCTCCAATATCATAAGGGAAGAAATACAAACTAGAATCAACTCTGGAAATAAGATATACTATGCACTACAACATCTACTAAAATCAAAGGCGCTATCTCGTAACACCAAAATCACAATATACAAAACACTGATCAGACCAGTTGTGCTGTATGGCTCTGAAACCTGGAGTACAACGAAAGGAGACGAAGCCTTGTTACAAACCTTTGAGAACAAAATTTTAAGACGCATCTTTGGACCCATTAGGGATACACAAAGTGGAGAGTGGAAAAGAAGAAGTAACAAAGACATTTATGATCTGTTTAAGTCCCCGCTAATCACTGGTATCATGAAGGCTAATAGACTACAATGGCTGGGGCATATAGAAAGAATGGAAGATAATAGGGAAACAAAACTCGCTTACACTCAGGAAATAAATGACCGTAGACCCCGAGGTAGACCAAGAAGACGGTGGAGAGATAATACATGTACAGACCTACAAGCACTTGGAATCAACGACTGGCAAGAGAAGGTCCACCAGAGAGACGAATGGAGACGGATTGTATTTGCAGCAAAGAACCTCAATGGCTCGGAACGCTGAAGAAGAAGAAGAAGAAGAAGAAGTGCCCTGCTTACAGGAAAGGCTGCACATGCACTAATGGAACAATATGCTAGTGCAAACCACATTGAAATTAAACCAAACAGAAGAAAGCAATCAAAGATAAACAGACACATCATAATAATACAGAAACAGCAGCAGAATATATGATAGCACATCTAAAAATAGAAGAAATGGAACAAGCAATGAATACCCTAAAAAAGCAGAAATCACCAGGAAAGGATTGAATCACAAATGAAATGCTAATAGGACTAGGCACTAATGCAAAAAAGAAACTACTAGCAGTCCTAAATTACAGCTGGAAGAGAGGAATAGTCCTGCAGGCATGGAAGGAAGCTATACTGAATACCAGTCCCAAAGAAAGGAAAATGCCTGGAAGAACCATATGGCTATCAACCTATCCGTCTACTTAGCTGTGTAGGAAAATTAAAGGAGTGTATTATCAATTGTGCATTATTGATGGCGGATAATGCAAAAGATCTGCAACAACTGTTGGACATTATAGTAAAGTGTAAAGAAAGGACTATCTTTGAATATCAAGAAAACAGTAACAATGGTGATATCAAAGAAACAGGTAACACCCAAATGTGAAATAGAGACAGAATGGAAAATTCTTCACAAGGTAGATAGTTTTAAATATCTAGGGACACTTATAACATCTGACAGAAGATGCACAACAGAGATTAAGAGCAGAATAGGGCATGCAAAGGCTGCATTTCAGAAAACGAAGAATATCTTATGCAATACGTCGTTATCATTGAATGTAAGAAAAAGAGTGCTGGGGTGCTATATAGAACCTGTTTTGCTGTATGGCTGTGAATCTTGGAATATAAATGAACAAATTAGGAAGAGATTGGAAGCAACCGAGATGTGGTTGCTGAGATGAATGTTGCGAATTCCTTGGACTGCCAAAGTAACCAACAACGAATGCCTGAAAGAGGCTGATGAAACTAGAACATTATATACAATAATAAGAAAGAGGCAAACAACTTTTTTTGGTCATGTGATGAGAAGAGAGGCATTGGAGAACATCGTGACAACTGGAAAGATCGAGGGGAAGAGAGGCAGAGGCAGGCCAAGAGAAATGAAAATGATGCTGGACAGATTGTGACGGTGGCATGGAGGAATATCAACGGCAGAGTTGATCCAGAAAACCGAAGACAGAGATCTGTGGGGAGTCTTGGCATTTGATGATGATGATTATCAATGGCAGGCTAACATGGCATCTGGGAGAAAACCAACTCTTAACACCACACCAAGCAGGATTCAGAAAGTACAGATACACTGAAGATTAAATAACCTATATTGCTCAGGAAATGCCGTCCAAGAGAAAATGCACACACTAGCAGCCTGGATAGATTTAGAAGAAGCATTTGATAAAAGTATGGAAGGAAGGACTAAAAGTAAAACTGCAAAAAATGCATGTTTGTGAGAAAATGTACAAATGGATCAGCCATGGCCTTGAGAACAAAACAGCCAGGACAAAAGTACAAGGACAAACCAGCAAATAGATGCTGTTGGAGCAAGGTGTCCCCCCAAGGAAGACTTCTTTCACCAACATTATTCCTAGCATATATAAATGACTTCACGGAAAATATTGCAGCCAGAGTACACACATCCTCCTTTGGAGATGGTCTAGCCATATGGACATCTGAAGAATATATTAGTACAGCTAACAGCAAAATACAGCAAGCCTTATTAGCACTAGAGGTCTGGTCAAAATCATTGCTAGTGAAGTTAAGTGAGGAGAAAACAACATGCACAGTGTTCTCCCTCTCAAATAAAACTCAGCACCCTAAGCTGGTATTGAATGAAAAAATATTGTGCCATGAAGAAAATCCAAACTATCAAGAGTCACCTTGATCGTCACCTGACATGGAAGTCACAGGTTGAGAAAAATCGAACAAGAGCAAGGCAAAGAATGGCAATCATGAAAAAGCTTGCTGGTACAACATGGGGAGCAGATGAGAAAGTTCTCAAGAAGTCATACACTGGACGGGTGATGCCAGTATTGGAATATGGCAATGATGTTAAGTCAAACGAACTAAATACAGTACAAAATTAAGGAATGCGGATCATAACTGGAAGCCTGAAGACAACGCCTATTAACGAACTAGAAAAGATCACTTGTTTACAACCAATGCAAGATAGAAGAGATAGTAGAGCCCAGCAACAAGCATACAAATTTAGAAGATTGACAGATCACCCCACGTATAAAAGGTGCAATGGTTTTTGGAAGACTGAAGTGTAGCAACTTTGTAGAAACTGCAAAATGAAAGATTAGGGCAGATCCTATAATTAACATATCAACAGTCAAACCCATTTACAATGCACACAAGTTCACAGCTTGCAAACAGCAGCAACTGACTTGCTCAGTGGTTTTTCTGTCTGTCCATGGTATTCTTTGCATTTTCAGAAACCACATTTCCACTGCCATTAGATTTTTTTCAGCTTGTCTGCTCATTTTCAGGTTGTTACATCCATACAAAAGTAAAGGTTCTATGTAGCACTTCAAAACTTTTTCTCATTGCAATTGACATCTTTTTTATTGATTAGCATGTTTCTATCTTGCAAAAGGCTACCTTTGCCATACCGGACTCTTGTTCTTATCTCTTCAAGGCACCTCCCATCAGATGTTATGACTGTTCTGAGAGTGTTGTACCAATTCACTTGTTTCAGAATATTATTATATACCCAAATATCACATTGTAGTATTTCTTCCTAGCGATGACCATAAGATTCCAATATACAGGAAAATAAGAAACAAAAAGATAACAACACATGTCATAAATTATAGGAGGCTTCAGGAAATACGGTTAAAGACGAATTTAATCAAGAAATCAAACAACTACATAAGAACATCCCTGACAGCTGCTCAAACATAGACAAGGAATGGACAATTTTCAAGGCTGCCTTGCTCGACACACTGGAAAATAAATGTGGCACAAAGAAAGTAGGGCAAGACAAAAGATTAAGAACAGCTTGGTGGAACAACGAAGTTAAAGATTGCATATTCAAAAAGAAGGTAGCATTAAAAAATGGATCACAACTAAATCTGAACAAGACTATGTTACTAATAGAATTGCACGACAAAATGCCAAAGGAACAATTAGAACATCTAAAGATGAATCCCGGAGAATCTATGGTGAACAGATGGCGACCCTTAGCAAAGACTACCCAAGAGAATTTTATAAACGTGTCAACACAATGAGAAACAGAGATGCATGCTACAACCCAACCACCATCATAAACAGCAAAAGAGGTCTTCCGATATTTAATCCACAACAAAGACTAGCAAGGTGGGCAGAATACTTTCAAGAACTACTTAACCCCACACGTAACATAGAAAATCTCACTTTTGTGCCTAAAAGTTATGGACAACAAGAACCAAATTTTTTACCTGCAGAAGTCAAAGCAGTTATACAGAAAAGTCCTATAAACAAATCACTTGGTCCAGATGGAATAACCACAGAAGCTATTCAGGCCTGTGGGAAAACAGAAGTTAAATGGCTAACAAGACTTTTCAATACAGCATGGTAAGAAAGACAAGTCCCGGAGGATTAGCAACAGTCAATAATAGTACCAATATGGAAAAAGAAAGGCAGTATGAGAGAGCGTGAAACATACGGAGGTATATCACTCCTGAGCCATATAGGGAAAATGTATGCAAAACTATTGGAACAAAGAGCTAGACCCATAGTTGAACAACAGTTAAGCAAAGTACAATTCGGTTTTCAAAAAGGTAAAAGTTGCACTGATGCACTATTTACGCTTAGACAAATCTGTGAAAAAACTATCGAATATAGTGACCAGCAGAATATTGTGTTTGTAGATCAGGAAAAGGCTTTCAATAGAGTTAGACAGATACAAATTATGGATCATCCTTGAAGACTATGGGATACATGGGCAATTGCTAGAAAACATCTTAGCCATGTACCACTCGAGCCGAAGTGCAGTAAGAACACAAGAAGGAATATCAGATATGTTCACAGTCAATACAGGAGTGAGACAGGGATGTGTGCTCTCTCCTCTGCTATTTAATGTCTACATGGACAGAATATCCAAAGAAGCAAGTCTTGACAGAACAGATTACAAAATTTAGAACTCTTTACTCCAGATGAAACAACTGATCCACAGGAAATAAATGACCTACTATTTGCAGACGATGAGTGCCTGTTTTACAGCGATGAGGGCAGACTACAACATCATATTAATAATCTGAGTTCAACCTGCAGTAGATACCATAAGAGTATAAACACAGCCAAAACCGAAGTAATGCAAGTTAACAAATCGCCGGGCCCATTAATTATACAGATAAATAGCACAACTCTGAAACAAGTTAAAAAATTCAAATATCTTGGAAGTATGATCACAGAAGATAGCAGATTGACAGAGAAATAGAAATCAGATGTCAAAAAGCTAGTGCACTTACATATCAACTATCACCCTTACTTAAACATCCAAATATACCCATGTCCGCAAAATGACAGATAATAAACAGCATATTCACACCAACCTTATGCTACCAATCTCAAACCTGGACTTTATCCAAATCACACCTTCGTAAAATCAACACCTGCGAGATGAGATGCCTGAGGAGAGCTGCAAACCTAACAATCCGAGACCGAGTAAGAAATGCTGTTATCAGACTGTGGGATCAACACCCTGTGCCACATTTTGCAACACCAACAATTGCCAACACCGGCCTTACATCTAAGATCACCTGCGACAAGACCTAGAGGACGTCCAAGAAGACAATGGATATACGACATCAAAGACATTGTACAATCACACGGAATGACACTATCCAATGCCGCCCACCGGGCGCTGGAATGCAAATTATTCCTCTACACGATGCTTGACGGCAGAAGTGGAAGATGATGATGATGATGATGACTATAATCACTGTCTTCTAACAATTTAATTCTAGCCCCGGTTGTTCACTGTGTACAATAATCTTATGTACTAAATGTTTCAGATCCTGTTCAGTGTCTGCAATTAATACACTATCATCCGCAAATCTTTTGTTATGTCCCACAGTGGTGATTCCTTTCATATCTTCACATTTCTTCAAATGTTTTCAATGTATACGGGAAAACAATCTGCAGACATTACACATCTTTGTTGTACTTATCGATCTTTAAGGCAGCTTGCTGTTTCCAGTGTATGTTTTTTTATGAGTCTTTTCCGTCAATATGTAGATCTGCAAGCATCTTCATCATGTTGACATGTAAGGATTTTGTCAGGTAAATCCAAAATTAAACATTATGAAGTTTAGTAATTACTCCACATAGAGCAGTATATATCTGACACCTGATGGTGGAATGGACAAGTGTGAGCAGTCTTCCCATCCTTAATTTTTAAATGGAGTTGGACCAGTTCTACTAGTTAAATTAAGCAGCAGACCTTTTAGCATAAGCGTTATTCAAGCATATACTCCAACAAGGGACTCCAGTGAGGATAGTGTAGAGGAATTTTACAATGACATAGAGTGTGCTTTAAAGAAATGTAAAAATTCAGAAATAAACATCATAATAGGAGACTTCAATGCAAAAGTAGGATGACACGTGATAGATACACAGTAGGAAACTATGGTTTAGGAGAGAGAAATGAAAGAGGATACAGACTTGTAGAGTGGGCAAAAGAGCAGGAATTGATTGTAGGAAACACCTGGTTTAAACAACACCCTAGAATATTATGGACATGGAGGAGTCCTGATAGCAGGATTAGAAACCTGATTACATTCTTATTAGTAGAAGATTTTGAAATGCGTTAACTAGAGCAAAAACAGTTTCCAGTGCTGATTTTTATAGTGACCACAGATTACTTACAGGTACATTGAGGGTAAAGTTAATGAAAGTCAAGTATATAACAGGAAATACTAAATATGATTTGTGTACATTGAGTAATGACAAGGAAATACAAAACAAATTCAACATAGAAGTACAGAACAGATTTGATATATTGTCTGATCTAGAGACCCTATTCCAAGATGTGGATGATCAATGGGAAATGTTGAAGAATTCAATCAGTTTGGCTGCAGAAACAACCATTCCAAAATTATAGAAGGTGGGTCATAAGAAATGGATGACTGAAGAAATTTTACACCTCATGGAAACAAGATGACTCAACAAAAATAATCCTGCCAAGTATGAAGAAATTCACAGAAAAGTCAGAATATTATGTAAGGAGGCAAAAGAAGCGTGGCTTGAGACAAACTGCTTAGAAATGGAAAAACAACACAACAGTCAAAATACCAAATTAGTGCATAAAAGAATTTAGGATCTGACTAATAAAAGACCAAGTACATCAAAAGGCTGTCTAAAACTAAAGATGGCAAAATCATAACAGAAAAAGATCAGATTCTACGGGTATGGTCAGATTATGTGAAAAACCTGTATGATGATATTCGATTTCTTCTTCTTCTTCTGCGTTCATCCGGATTTTTTTTTTTCTCCGGATGTGACTGCGTTGTGCCTGTTTACAGCAGAGCTGTGTTCTTGCGCCGTTAGGCAGACACAGCCGACTTCTGCGGGCATTTGTTGACCGGGTTAACCTTCCCAATGGTTTCTTAGAACGTTTGAATCTCACTGTTGTGGTGTTATCCCCCATCCTAACTGGACCATATAGAACAGACAAAGACATCCTGGTCAACCCTCAGGGGAAGGCAGGGGCAGACCATGGGCATTCCCCGCCATCCAAGGAGGCTTCCATACTTGCAGAGCCATCACACAGCGCTCTGGTACTGGGCTCACCCAAGGAATCGTCACGTCCTGCACATGGCTGCTTAGCCTCACTTCCGTATATTGGGCCTTCTGTTCACCATAGGCTGTTCCTCCGGAAACCAGAAGAATGCAGTCTGCAGATGACATCCACACAGTGAGCTTTCGATTCGGACTTTCCACATAATGGATTTGCTATCCAAGCAATATTCCATTTCGTGCCACTAGGACACTTTTTCCACCATTTATGAAGCCCACACAGTGAGCTTTCGATTCAGACTTTTCACGTAATGGATTAGCTATCCAAGCAATATTCCATTTCGTGTCACTAGGACACTTTTTCCACCTTTTACGAAGCCCACACAGTGAGCTTTTGATTAGGACTTTCCGCGTAATGGATTTGCTATCCAAGCAATATTCCATTTCATGCCTCTGGGACGCTTTTGTAACCGACGTACCTGTGGTATGAAGTATGTCTAAATACATCTTCATGCACCTTTAGATGTCAACCTGAATGTAGTTAAAGAAAGCTGTAGTCAACTTGAGCTTGTTGATATCTCCATAGAACTTGTCCTCAAATGAAGCAGGGGTGGGCCAAAATATCTTTCTCTGTTCTGCATATATTGGGCACTCCTGCAGCAAATGTTTAGCTGTCATTTTACAAGTTCCACAATTACATTCATCGGTATCTCCTATCTTTAGTTTATTGAACAAGTGGTGTTTCAGCCTGTTATGTCCTGTGCGGAGTCTGAAGATTGCTACTTGTTCTCTTCGGTCGA
Organism: Cepaea hortensis; assembly: GCA_963921405.1. Lineage (NCBI taxonomy): Eukaryota > Metazoa > Mollusca > Gastropoda > Stylommatophora > Helicidae > Cepaea > Cepaea hortensis. The sequence goes on along the minus strand of OY992877.1, from coordinate 119,122,464 downwards.
GTTTGTAATATGCATCATCCTTCTGGTGGCCTGGATGCTCTGATTCCCATTTGGTTCTATAAGTGCTTTTTATAAATCCTTTTGCCTCATTATAGGTTATGTCTATGTCAGGCTGTGGTAATCGTCCACCCTCTTTTGCTAGTCTGTCAGCCTCTTCATTTCCAGGTATACTGCAATGTGATGGGATCCACTGTATTACAACTTTTTTGGATTTCTGGCATAGACCAAGGAGTGCTGCTCTTAGGTCAGCTAGTTATGTGCTGTTTTTGCTCTTCAGTATTGAGACAGCTGACTTTGCATCTGTGAAGATAGCTATTTGCTTCTTTATTTTCCTCCATCAAGAGCATTTCTGCTGCAGTTTTCAAAGCCTCTACCTCCGCTTTGAAGTTACTTGAAAATTTACCAGTTCCCACTGTTTTTTTCACTCCATTTTTTAAATTAAGGAGAATTCCTCCTCCTCCATTTTTAATTGAATCTTTGGCTGATCCATCTGTATATGCATGGGTCCAATTGCTGCTTGGGTAATGTTCTTTTATGTAGTTTAGGGTTATTTTTCTTCTTTCGGTTTCATTCTGAGTGTTCTTTTTCTCAATACCAGGAATGTTTTCTATCATTTCAGGCAGTTGCTGCTGTCTCCAAGCTGGGAAGTTGTGTGCATTGTAAATGGGCTTGGCTGTTGATATGTTAAGTGTGGGATCTGCCCTAATCTTTCGTTTTGCAGTTTCTACAAAGTTGCTACGCTTCAATCTTCCCTTTCCAAAACCATTAAACCTGTTATACATAGGGTGGTCTGTCAATCTTCTAAATTTTTCTGCTTGTTGCTGGGCTCTGCTATCTCTTCTGTCCTGCATTGGTTGTAATCAAGTTATCTTTTCTAGTTCATTAATAGGCGTTGTCTTCAGGCTTCCAGTAATGATTCGCATTCCTTGGTTTTGGACTTATACTTATTTTGTTAAAAGTTTGACTTAGCTGCTGTTGCCCAAGCTGCAATGCCATATTCCAGTACTAGCCTCACCCGTCCAGTATATAACTTCTTGAGAACTTTCTCATCTGCTCCCCCACGTTGTACCAGCAAGCTTTTTCATGATTGCCATTCTCTGCCTTGCTCTTGTTCGATTTTTCTCAACCTGTGTCTTCCATTGATAATGCGTTCCATTAATTTTCCTACGCAGCTAAGTAGACTGATAGGTAGATAGCCATTTGGTTCTTCCAGGTCTTTTCCTTTCTTTGGGACTGGTATTAATATAGCTTCCTTCCATGCCTGTGGGACTATTCCTCTCTTCCAGCTGTTATTTAGGACTGCTAGTAGTTTCTTCTTTGCCTTGATGCCTAGTCCTATTAGCATTTCATTTGCGATTCCATCCTTTCCTGGTGATTTCTTCATTTTTAGGGTATTCATTGCCTGTTCCATTTCTTCCATTGTTAGATTTGCCATCATATATTCTGCTGCTGTCTCTGTATTTCTATGATGTATCTGTTTGTCTTTGATTGCTTTCTTCTGTTCGGTTGTAATATCAATGTGGTTTGCATTTGCATAGTGTTCCATTAGTGCATTTGCAGCCTTTTTTCCTGTAAGCAAGGCATTTCCTTGTTTAATTGTTATTTGTTTGTTTCTAGGTCCTTCATTGTTCATGGCTTTCACTAGTTTCCATAGTTTGTTTCCATCCCTGTCAAAATTCAGGTTTTCTGTTTTTTCCCTCCAACAATCTCTTTTTGTTTGATTTACTGTTCTTTTATATTTTGCTGAGATGGCTTTGAGAGAGATGTTCGCTTCAGTTGTTTGTTCTCTCTCTGCTGTCTTCCTGGCATCTTCAACTTTGTCCTCCAAACTTTGTAGTTCTTCAGTCCAATATGGTTTGTAATTTGTCCTCGCTCCTCTTCGAATAGACTCAGTGGCTGCCTGTATTATCGCTCTGTTTAGACTTTCCACCATTTGCTTCATGTTGCCATATCATGTATTAATGTTTTCACAATATATATTCGATTTAATAATGAAGGACCGCCAATTTTGAAGACAGAGGTTCGAAATGTTCTTAAACATATGAAAGCCGGCAAGGCCCCCCGGTTAAGATAACATCACAACAGAAATGAGTAAAGCTTTAGAAGAATATGGAATAGATCAAGTCACCAGACTGCTGAACACATAATATGATACCAGAGATATACCTTCTGAATTATGTAATTCTGTATTTATTGCAATCCCAAAGAAATCAGGAGCCTTGGAATGTGGTCAACATAGAACAATGAGTCACATCACGAAGATTTTGCTACAAATTATAATGCAAAGAGTGAGGAAGAAAATGGAACCTGAAATAGGGGAAGAACAATGTGGGTTTGTGGAAGGAAAGGGTACAGTAAATGCTGTGTACATGCATCTTTGCTTTATAGACTACACAAAGGCTTTCGACAGAGTAAGACATGTCAACATGGTAGATATGATTGCAGATCTACAAATTGATGGGAAAGACATTAGACATAAAAAAACATATATTGGAAACAATAAGCTGCCTTAAGGATCGATAATGAAGTGGGACAATATCAGTCTATTAAGAAACGTGTGAGGCAGGGATGTGTAATGTCTCCAGATCTTTTTTCCCTATATTGTGAAAATATTCATGTCATTTCATAGAAATGATAAGTTAAGTGCGCATGCAAAGAACATGTCATGCACCAGAAAACAGTAAGAGTAAATGCACCGTCTATGCGTCATCTGACAACGGACAGTTAGTAATATCACTTTGGGGTTATATTTGGGGCGAGAAACATCAAGACATCAGCACGCCATGTTTAGAACCTTTGATAAGCGCATGAACGCTGCAGAAGTAACCGTTAGAATTTTAATTAATTACAACCACCAGTTGGCGGCCAGGGGCAGTTGAGGACAGGCACACGCAGTAGTCCACACCAGCATTAAACACAATTAGGGAGAGAGTCTCACAAGGTCAGGCCATGGCTTTTTAGAATTTGAGCGAGAACGACAGAAATGGGACTTGGGAAATACAGCCGGTTATCCATGATGCTCAGGGGTCCGAGTTGGCTGTCGTGTGATAAGTTATAAGCAGCGCTTACGTATGGCTATAGGTGGAACGGTGAGTAACGGGCGCCAGAGTAAGGTTAGCTCGGCCGGCCTTTAGAATACTGTATTGCGTGTGTGTTGAGAAATATATAGAGCTGTGAAATAAAGTTGACACTTCTTGTCCGGAATACTCAAAGAAAAGATGGCCTTGTCAAGTGCTTTGATCTGACTGTGATGTGGAGATTAGTTGTCCTGAAGTGAGTGTGAATTCAATGCTGACCGGCTGTGCTTTATCCAGGGGTTGTCATTTAAAGTAACTGTCAGCTGTCGGAACCATCATTCTCTGGTCAAGGGAAGGTCAGATGTCTCAAGCCGTCAGAAGTGGATAGACCGCCAGTACCATCATATCCAACAGATATTGACTATTCGAGAGCATGGCGCAGAATGCGGGGTAGGCATCCCTATAACGAGCTAAAATTAAACAGGGGACTTCAACAACAATAGTCGCTGCCTCACAAAACATCAATCGGTCGCATCATTCGCCGCTGTATGGTCGCTGGACCCCTGAGATTTCCTCTCCTGCACCATGACAATGTAGAAGATCTAAATGGAATCAGCATTGGAGAATGAAACATCAATAACATTAGATATGCAGCTGATACAGTATTGATTGCAGACAATGAGCAGAATCTGCAACAATTAGTAGATGTTGAGCTTAAGCAGAAGTTTTGGGGCTTCAGTATTGATCTGGAGAAGATGATAGCCTTCATTTTGGCAAAAAGGCTGCAGATATGCATAACCAGTGACCTGAACTCTGAAGGAAAGTATAGACGTGTATACTGGTAGTTGCTATATGAGATGAGCGTAGTCTGAACAAAAGTGAGAAACATGCATTTATTGTTAATGCAATAGCTCAGTTACCAGTGAATGCTGCTTGCCTTGGCAGGACATGGAATGTTGTAGCTACTCTTGTAAATGCATCAATGCATGGTGGGTGAATTGTTCTGCATGGATCAGAATAAAACTGAAGTCTGCTCTAACCCACTACAATACTGTCTGATGGGACTGTTTACAACTAACATATAAAGTATACGCCAAGACAAATTTACAATCAACAATGAAGTAGTTGGAAATGTCACTAACTTTGAATACCTTGACTCCATAATTAACTACAATGGAGACTTTAAAAAGAAGTTGGGAGGAGACCAACCATAGCAATTCACACAAGTTAAACAGCATGAAAAGAGACCTACCACAGCAATTTGCAAGTTAAACAGTATGAAAACAATGCACATTACCAACAAACAAATAAAAACAGTTAGTGAACATGTTCATCTTTCCTGTGGTAACATGCGGATACCGTAAACGGGCGAAATGTCTCAAACCGGCGGGATACTATTATGCATTGTAAAAACGTGATCTCTCGGCTTTCCGATACTTCCGACGGCTACTTTCGCTTTCGCCGATAGCTTGACAACGTGGCCGCCATTTGTAAAGCACCTACTATGAATTTGAACGGACTTTTATTGATAGTTTTCGGGGTTTTTACGCTGTTTTTCAAAACGGATTTCGGCAAATCTTCAAGTGATAGACGAGATTTCGCTCTGTTCAATTTAAGTGACATTAAAGGGCACGAAGTTGACTATTAATCGGAGCTAGATATCAGTGCAATATCAATGCTACTTTGCATTAGCAGTCTGAGTCGGACTTTAAAGAAAGTGATTATGATTCTGAAAATGTGTTTGTAAATTGCCGTATAGGTGAATGAAAATCACAAACAACATGCCGTATTTCGTAAATATTTGTGTTCATATATGGATTACCGACAACAATCACGTGAGTAACATATTCTGCATGCTTTTCCCTTCATTGTGTTGTTTATTTAACTAAAATCGGTTGACTAACACCTTATTTGTGATGTTTTTACTAACGCGACCCGAAATTTTACCGAACCTGAAAAAATCTTCCCAGTTCAGGGCTAAAAAAACGGACAAGCGTCTGCCCTGTAAAGGGTTAAGAAAATTAAGACTTCTAAAATAACATTTTATGGAAAATATATTAGAATACCATGCTCCAAGAAAAAAAAAATACTGACATTCTACAAGGTAAAACAAAACTTGGCGCTGAAACCGTAACACATCTTGGAAACTATAATATGTCATCAAGCATCACAGTGGTTTAGAATGAATATCATTCCTGGAATGCAAAGTAGGGGCCAACAAACATGATGGTGGACACAGAACAATACATGAGCATAAAAATACATCAAGACAGGAGAATTGGTAAAGGATTAAGTCTTTTCGGCAAGCTGTGGTGACCGTGACAATTTGTAAAGGAATTGCAAACTGATTATGTCGCCAAATTAATACATAAAATACAAAACATCATGCAAAATTATGGGAAAAAAATATAACTTTATGCTGCCATCCTATTCTATACCAGTGACAAAATGGTACAAGTTACAATTTGTTATTTCCAGAATGAAATGCTAATAAAAACTGCTTGCAAATACTTACATCATCCCACTTCATTTCCAGTTGTATGTTGTGCTTTGCAAGCAAACTTTTGAATGCTGCTTCTAATTTCTTCAGCTGTGAGGTGAACAAAATATAATTTATGTTTACATTTTTTAACATGATGATACTATGCTTACATGACTTTACTAAAAACCATTTTCTAATTACAAATGATATATGGTTTAAATGACAAAAATAGGAATATGATAAATACCAATGAGGAAATGTGTAACACGTGGAAAGAATACTTTGTTGAATTACTAAATTGTGAAGCTCCAAATAACACTTTCCCACAGGAAGCGGTTCTAACGTGTGAACCACAAATTGAAGAACCTACTTTTGAAGAAATCCTATATGTAATAACACGACTTAAAAACAATAAAGCAACTGGGGCTGCTGGAATTGCTGCTGAATTTATAAAGGCAGGTGGCCACGCATTACATCTAAAGCTATACGAACTAATAATAAAAATCTGGAGGACAGAAGAAATACCCCATGACTGGAAAGAGTCATTATTGATAACAATCTTTAAGAATGGAAACAAGTTCCAATGTGAAAATTATAGAGGAATATCACTCCTCTCCACAAGCTATAAGATACTATCCGCAGTATTACTAAATAGACTAAAACCGTATTCAGAAGACATATTAGGTGACTACCAGGTGGGTTTCTGACAAAACAGATCAACAATAGATCAGATATTTATCTTACGACAAATAGCCGAGAAAAATTGGGAATATAAAAGAGATCTCCATAACATTTTTGTGGATTTTAAAAAGACTTATGATAGTGTCCATAGGAATAGTCTATGGAATGCTATGTAGGAATTTGGAATACCAAGGAAATTAATCAACATGACCAGACTATGCATGGAAGAAACTTATAATATAGTAACATATAAAGGCAGGAAATCGGACCCTTTCCAAATAACATCTAGGCTGAAACAGGGTGATGCACTATCGCCGCTCCTTTTCAATCTGGCTCCATAGAAAGTTGTAAGGAAGGTAAAGGAGGAATGTGCTATTGGAGGAACATCCAGACTGCTTGGTTATGCAGATGATTTAGATATTATAGGGGGAAATGAACAAAATATTGACTCACTTAAAGGAAAAAACTCAACAAATGGGGCTGGTTATCAACCAAGATAAGACAGAATATATGGTAATTTCAAGAGAAGGAACTGCTAAAAACTCTGGCCATACAAATAGATAATGTGACCACTAAAAGAACGGAAACATACAAATACCTGGGTACAATCTTCAACTGCTCCAACATAATAAAGGAAGAAATATAAGCTAGAATCAACTCTGGAAATAAGATATACTATGCACTACAACACTTGCTAAAATCAAATGTGCTATCTTGTAACACCAAGATCACAATTTATAAAACACTGATCAGACCAGTTGTGCTGTATGGCTCTGAAACCTGGAGTACAACTAAAGGAGACGAAGCCTTGTTACAAGCCTTTGAGAACAAAGTCTTAAGACGCATCTTTGGGCCCATTAGGGATACACAAAGTGGAGAGTGGAAAAGAAGAAGCAACAAAGACATTTATGATCTGTTTAAGTCCCTGTTAATCACTGGTATCATGAAGGCTAATAGGCTGCAATGGCTGGGGCATATAGAATGGAAAATAGGGAAACAAAACTCGCTTACACTCAAGAAATAAATGACTGTAGACCCGAGGTAGACCAAGAAGACGGTGGAGAGATAATATACATGCAGATCTACAAGCACTTGGAATCAACGACTGGCAAGATAAGGTCAACCGGAGAGATGAATGGAGACGGCTTGTATCAGCAGCAAAGAACCTCAATGGCTCGGAATGCTGAAGAAGAAGAAGAAGAAGAAGAAGAAGAAGAAGAAGAAGAAGAAGAAGAAGAAGAAGAAGAAGAAGAAGAAGAAGAATTACAAATGATGAATAATATATTATTTATTAAACTGTTTTCACATTTTATAGGAGCTGTGCTGGCATAATGGATTGTGCCTTGCTTGAAAAAAATGTGTCCAAGCTAAATTTCCAGAAAGAAGAGGCAGAATTATTTATTTCTGATCAGTGCAGCTCTGAGGTTGACCCAGCCTTATAAAAAATGGGTACCAGACAATTTTTAGGGAAGGCAAGGTGACAAGAAAGGGAACAAATCACTCTGGGAACAAATCACTCTCGCATGATGGCCTAGAATATGTGGTGACTTAAAACATCACACCCCAAAGGCAGCATCTGCCATGAGACTGCCTTTACTTTGTATTTATATTTTAAGAAAGCCTTGTGCATTGACTTCGAAGTAAAGGTCCACATTTCTTCAATTTCATCACATACTACCTTAAGCTTTCCGTCACACAGACTTCACACATTCCAAGTTCCTAGCCTCACTCTCCTTCTTAGTCTTACACATGGGATTTCCTTGGTGACACCGTCAGGATTATCTCGGTTATCACGATTACTAGTACTGGCCCCTGCGTCACACTCTTCCCCACCACCAGATCTCTTTCTTATAATGTTTTCTTTCATGGTTGTTAGGGTTTCTTGGCAAGTTTTGCAGAAGGTAGTTTGCCATTGCTTTTCTTATGGAAAGTGATTGTACTAGCGGTGGCCATAGCTATTGTCTCTACTGCCTTTCGCTGCTGTCTAAAAATTAACAAGAGCATGAAGTTTAGTAAAGTTAATAAATATAAACAGTGTAACATATATATATTCATAAATGGAGCAGCTGGCTAAGTGCTAGGACGCTGGGGCCCATTTTGGAAACCTCGGTATGGTGATGCATTTTTTTTTTCTGCCAGTGGCAAAACGAAGTACCCTAATCGACACATTTTGCGATGGCCCCACTATTCAGGCGACCTTAATTCCTCAAGCTTTCTTGTCATCTTTCCCTCCCAAATAGCTTCCATAAAATTACGAAAATTGCCTGGGTTTTTTTAAAGGCTGAGTTTATCCCAGATCCTTACTGGTCAGAACACACAATCTTGCTTCTGTTGGAGATTTAACATGAACCACTGTCTTGGCAGCTAGCGCACTACCCTTGGCTCCCTACAGAATCAATCTGTCCTGGAAAATACCAGCAATAAATTATAATTACATCCTAGCTTAGAAGACTAAGACTGATGTCTGATGTATGCATGTGATTAGTTTTTATGTAATGATCAGCTTACCCTTCTTGCTTCATCTTTCAGCCTTTCCTTTTCTCTTGCCTCTGCCTTCTCTAGGAGCTGAAGTTAAAAGTATAAAAAGAATTAACTCACAAATGGGATGATAAGGCTGGAGTAAAAAGGAGAAATGATGAAACACAAGTGAGTAGCATATTAGCCTCATCTATTAACCCTTTACCAGGCGTAGCGCCCGAACGCGGCTTTACCCGTGGATGAGCAAACCGCCTGTGAATATTTAGCATTGTAAAAACGCGATCTCATGGCTTTCCGATTGCCTTACTTTCCGTTTCGCCGATAGCTTGATAGCGCGGCCGCCATTTGCAAGCGTGAACTTTGAATTTGAACGATTTTTAAAATAGTTTTTGGGTGTTTTACGCTTTGTATTTCAAAATGGATTTTGACGATGATTCGAGTGATAGCAGAGATTTTGCTGGGTTCAGTTTAAGCGACATTGAAGGGCACGAAGTTGACTATTAATCAGAGCTAGATGTCAGTGATCAGTGTTACTAGTGTTAGAGTCATGAGTTGGACTTTAAAGAAAGTGATTTTGATTCTGAAAATGTGTTTGTGAATTGCCGTATAAATGACTGACAATCACAAACAATATGTTGTATTTTATAAATATTTGTGTTCATGTGTGGATTACCGGCAACATTCACGTGAGTAAAATAATCTGCATGCTTTTTCCTTCATTTTGTTTGTTATTATACTAAAAATCTGTTGACTAACACCTTATATGTGATGTTTTTACTAACGTAATCCAAAATTTTACCAAAGCTCAAAAATCTTGCCCGTTCAGGACTAGAAAGCGGACAAACGTCTGCCCTGTAAAGCGTTAATCATTAGCGTGCACGCGCACCTGCCCGCACACACACACACACACACGCAGTCAGCCTGCCACTCATCTAAAGACACATTTATGAAAATGCAATTTACTGATTTTTTAACATGCTGGTTTGGTTATCTTACACTGTTGTATGTCAGTTTAATGTTCCCACTATCCAAATTAGCAGAGCGCTTATCACTCAGTATGGTACTGCTGAAACTTTCATACGTTGTTGATATGTCAATGTAGAAACCTTTATCCTGGAATAAAAAGAAAACCGCATTAAAGCAATTTTATTACAATAGTGATAAAGAGCAATTAATATTTTATTCATATGCCGGGTGTTTGTAAAATCTCACTACACTTTGTATGTAGAATAAATTTGACAAATGAAGTACATGATGTCATCAAATAATGTGCTCAACCATCATGAAGCAATATGCAGTGGCTGGCTGTCTGCTGGAGTAATTCTTTGCACTCCAAACAGAATGGCATTAACGGATGAAAGAAATTTTTAGTTGAACAAGTGTTTTGAAATGGCGGTCGATACACACAGGTGGTTGTTCGAAGATTTATAGCAAGATTTCCTGATAAAAAATCTCCTCATTGCATTATGGTTAGAAATTTGTTGAATAAGCTTCTTGCTACGGGAAATGTGGAAGAAGATCCACGATCTGGTAAGCATGCTGTGTCTGAAGAAAATGTCTAGATATCCAAGACAGAATCCTTAAAAGTCCAAACAAGTCCTCAAGAAAAATGTCGCAACAAATGAACGTATTAGTGAGCGCAGTGCACAAAATTCTTAAGCGATGATTACATTATTATCTGTACAGGATTTCTGTTGTGTCTGAACTAAAAGAGTGTGAAAATCAATCCAGAGTCAACTACTCCACGAGATTTCAAGCATTTTAGTTAAAGAAGATGAGTCAATTCTCAATGTAACATTCTTCTCTGATGAGGCATGGTTTCATCTATCTGGATACATTAATAGCCAAAATAATCATATTTGGAGCACTGTTAATCCCAATGCATTTCTTGAAGCGCCTCTACATGATGAGAATATTGGGGTATGGTGTGCCGTCAGTAGAAAACGTTTTACTGACCACTTTTCTTCAACAACATTATAACTGCAGATTGGTACCGTACTGACATTCTGGAACCTTGTTAGAACAGCTGAATTAACGTGAAATTGAAGAAGCGTGGCTCCAAAAAGATGGTGCAACTGCATAAATAGCTAGAGCTAGAGTTTTTTGGAACTTTTTGCAAATCGCATAATATCACGTTGAATTTGCCCTGCTCATTTTCCAGACCTAACTCCATTAGATTATTATCTATGGGGTTTCTTGAAAGGAGATATTTACAAAAATATTGTATACACAATTAAGGACCTGAAAGAAGCAATCAGAATTATCATTCCAAAAATAACAGACACGTTGCAGAAGTTATTTGATAAACTGAGGAGACGTGTATAATCATGTCTTGAAGCCTGTGGTGGGCATTTACAACACGTTATAATGAATGCTTCATTGGTACTTTCCAGCTTCCCCAAGACAGCGTTAGACCAAAGCTGTGACTACTGTAACTAATTTAATGCATTTTTTCACACTTTTTTTGATGACGTCATGTATTACATTTTTCAAATTTGTTCTACATATGAAGTGTACTGAGGCATTATATATACCCGGTATACCTTGCCAACTTGCATTAGTGATCATGCTTATCCACATCTTGCAATAAGCAGAATGTATCAATTTGAGCTGACTCTTCTGTAATATGACACAAAGCAGTTAATAATTTCTTTAACTGTCTTCCTCTATCTACCTTCCCACAAATTGTTCCAGTTGTCGCAACATGTTAGAGCTTTTACCTTCTCATATTGTGACTAAAGCATGATGACTGTCTCTTTCTGATGTTTTTGATAATTTGTCATTTCATTTCATTGGCACCTTGCCGTCTTGACAGACAATTGTGCTTTAAAAAGGCATAATAACTTTTACCTATGGCGGTAGCGAATGTGACTGATAAGGCCAATTTGCGCTGTAAATGTCCGTTCACAGTGGGTGCATGTGAACATGTGGTCATTTCCACCATCATGCACCATCTTACGTCTCAAACGCTCGGTGTGTTTTATTTATCTTTTATTATCTGCAATAATTTTCTCCTTTGTCTTTATTCCATTTCTGATGTTTGCCCTCCATGCAACACGTTGAGCGGCGACTTGCTCCCAATGTGCATTATCAATGCCTGTATCAATCATGTCCCGCTTACCCACATCTTTGTATCGTAGTAGAGGCCGACCCTGAGATCTCTTACCCATCTGTAATTCACCAAAAAAGATGTCCTTTGGTATTCTACCATCATCCATCCTCCTAAGATGTCCTATCCATCTAAGTCTACGAAGACTGAGCATGGAATAAACTGTCACACAACCTGATCTTTCCAATACTTCAGTATTTGTGTTTTTGTCTTGCCACTTAATACCAAGAATTCTTCGCAGACACCACATATGAAAGATGTTTAAATGTTTCTCTTGGTGTGAGTAAGTTGTCCAGGTTACACTGCCATAAAGAAGAGTACTAAGGATACAGGCTTGATAGACAAGGACTTTTGTTTTTGCAGTAAGCGTCCTGTTCTCCCAGACTCTTTTTCTTAACCTGTTCATTGTTGTTGCTGCCTTACCAATCAGGATGTTGATTTCCTGATCTAGGGTTAATTTGCTATTTACCACTGATCCTAGATATGTAAAATGGTCTACCATCTCTAGTTCAGTGTCGTCAATAAAGATTGATGGTACCCCATGTGCACCTTGTGACATAATCTGTGTCTTCTTTTTACTAATTGTTAAACCAAATTCAGAACAAGCATTGGAAAATGCAGATAGTAGACATTGCAATTCTTCCTCAGAGTGGGTCGTAACTGCAGCATCATCTGCAAAAAGCAACTCTCTGATCAGTACCCTCCTAATTTTGGTCTTGGCCTTCAATCTTTGAGCATTGTAAAGGCCGCCATCTGAGCGTGAGTGAATGTATATACCATCATCCTGATCACGAAAGGCATATTTCAATAGAAGTGAAAAGTATATTCCAAAGAGGGTGGGAGCTAGTACACAACCTTGCTTAACTCCACTCTTGATTTCAAATTCTTCAGAAGTTGAACCATCAAACTTGATTATACCCTTCATGCCTGTGTGGAACGATTCCACAATGGACAGAAGAGTTGGTGGACAGCCAATCTTCTTTAGTGCCTTGAACAGACCCTCACGACTGACCAAATCAAATGCCTTTGTGGGGTCGATGAAGGCAATAAACAGTGGTTGATTCTGTTCACGGCATTTTTCTTGCATTTGTCACAATGAGAATATCATATCAATGGTAGACCGGTTCTGTCGAAAGCCACACTGTGATTCGGGGTAGGCTTGATCTCCTAGTAAGTCTGCACAGAACAATTCTGTCAAATACTTTTCCAACAATACACAGAAGTGAGATACCCCTATAGTTGTTGCAGTCGCTCCGATCACCCTTGTTCTTGTACAATGTTATGATGCTTGAATCTTTGAAATCCTGTGGGACTTGTCCTTCTCGCCAGCATAGCTCTATTAGCTGGTGGATCTGTAGAGTGAGTGTGTCTTGACCATTCCTGATAACCTCTATTGGAATCCCATCCTTACCTGGAGCCTTGCCAGATGCAAGTTCATTTATAGCACACTTAACTTCTGTTATGGTAGGAAGTGTGTCCAGGTGGTCAAGAGTTGGTAGAGCCTCTATGGCATTGAGGGCATCATCCACTAGTTTGGTCTCACTTGAGTAAAGCATACATGTACTCAGCCACTTTATTTCCTGTCTCTCCGTTCTGTCATAATAGCTGGACTGGCACTTACACTGCAATTGATATATGCAACTAGATTTCATGTACACAGGCATATGTTCTTTCACTGATGGGGTTGGTATAAGGGTGCTTCTGTATCTGATAACTGGAACAGTGGCAAAGAACATTAGGCTATTTGTTTTGAGCTGTTTTGTACATGCTTTACGTCATCTCCTAAAATGGTTAATTGAATAATACTTGAAGATTGGGGACCAATGTTTTGTTAGGGAATGGTTTGTTTAAAGTAAGTGGCTTTTATTAATTGAGTAGGATAATCATTTAGACGTTAAGTCTGGAGGCTTAACATTTCTCTGCCAGTGTTCCGCGAATACATATCCTCCTGGCGCAGTTGAACAGGCCTCATTCTACTAGATAGGTGGGAAGCTTGGAAATATATGTACTTGCTCATCCATGTATCTTTGTAGGAAAAGTAATCCTTGGGTAGTGCATCCACTCAAAGACTGATTAGTATGTCTAGAAACGATAAGGTTTCACTCTGTTCTTGTTCCAAGGCCAAGAAAATATTCTTATATGCCAGGTTCAAGCTGGCATGGATCAATGTTGCTTGTTGTTTGAAAGCAGTTATCATTATATCCTCTACATATCAAAGGTAGAGAGCCAAGTGCATTAGCCTCTAAATAATGTCTCCCTTAATACATGATATTAGTCATTTATTTTCTTCTTGGTGTGAAAAAAAAAATGGCTGCTTGAATGAGACCCAAAGGACTCCCTATTTCTGCTTAGTCTATTTGGCCATGGCATTGTTTGAGGAAGTTATATTATGTTAGCAGTGCATAAAATGTCTCCAATGTATGTGTCAGTATTCCTAGTTTCAGTTCCTGCTCTTGTATGCATTGTACATAATCTTTACACATTTCTTTCAAAGGAAAAATCAAAGAATAGCAAAGTTTTGTCCATAGATGACATATGTTTGTTTTTAGGTCCATGACATCCAATAGTTCTATCAATTCAAATGTGTCCTTTAGTGTTTTAGGGTAAAATGACTGTTGTACTAGAGTTAGCATTTAAGTTAGCCATTTCGCCAAATGGTGTTGCGTTGAGTTGACCATGGACAGAATAGGTCACAGTGGCATTTCAGATTTATGTTGTTTTGGAACACCAGATAGTTGAGGAATTTGTGATCTGTGTGGAGGTCAGCATTTTTGCATCACTAGATTGATGTTTCCCCATTTAAAAGTGCCTTTCCTTATTTTGGTGACTCAGTCTCCCAAATTGTTTACTATAAGGTCCTGCTGGAATTTACATAGGCATGACAAGATCTGTTCCATTCAGTACTGATAATTAGGCCTGTTTATATCACCTCACTGTTTCCTTTGTCTTGTTTGAGTATTACCAGTTAATCATTGGCTTTTAAAGCTTTCAGTTGTGGTTGTGTGTTCAATGGCTAGCGGGCATGTCTGTTTTCATGGTATTGTGTGATACTAGTGTTCTAAGTTTACTAGTTTTACCTTCAGCCCTCTGACTGACTCAACAGACGGTATTAACACTCAGACCTGATCAAAGGGCATTTCAACTAGGCTTGTGACAATCCATAAGGATCCACACAAACATATTATGAAAGCCTAACGCATGTGGCAGACAATGAACATGTGTTTCAAATGTTGTATGGCACAAACAAAATCATAGCTTGTTGAAATTTGTCATGTAAATGCATATGCTTCAATTATGTAAACAAAAAGACATGACAGATTGAAACTACAATAAAGCATTGGGCTATGTACTGTGTATTTCAGATATATGGATTCATTGTGGTACTTTATTCTATGCCGACTTATTTGTTTCCGTAGTATGTACCTAACAAGATGAAGCAAACTATGCCAGGTAATAAATAGATTGTGTATCATATTTGTCAACCTGGAAACATTGCTTTGAATAAATGCAATAATCAAGGAGGTAAATAAACGTATCAATATAATTAGCATTAAACCTGTACTATTTGCAAATTGTGTATGTAAGTGCACATAGTATTTTTCTTATATATGTGTGAGTGTGTGCATATGTGCATAAATGTATGTAGTCCATTTATCTGCAACAATAAATCATGCAATATTGTTTTATATAAAAAATATAGAACACCTTCAAAATCTCCTTTACAATTTTTTTTTCATCATGAAACCTGGACTTGAGATCTTCTACATAGAATTTAAACAAATCTAGGGGTGTTGAGCCAGGCTGGCCTAACATGCGACCAAATCTCATATCCTGACTGATAACTGAAAATAAATCCATCCACAGTGACATGGAGTTCAGCTTCCCTTGCTGATGTAATTCATCTAATAAGACCTGCAAAAAAAACAATACAACACAATAATAACACAATAATAGACATTTAATTGTTTTAAGAATAAATACTCATTAAAAACATTCTCTGCAAGTTTTGGATCAGATAATTTAAGTCACTACAATTGTTTAACTTTACAAATTAGGCCTGTCATGTATTTTCTGTCTTGTTTAGTGTCTTGCATCACTGATAAACAGCTTACAATAATGCTTTCCCAATCTTATCCTCAGGCTTAAGAGTTCCTTACTACCAACCCTCAGACCACCTCATGAATGACATTCAGTCATCAGGGGAATGCGGTGGCAAAAAATAGGCATTCTTTTCTACAGAAACTTCAGTATCTTAAACGATAATTGCTCATTACAAGCTGTACATATAGGGACTGAGGGTTTCTTGGGTTTGATTACATCTGTAAGCTGGGTGTGCAATGCTAAATTCTCATTGTTATTGCATAACAGGAATCAGAAGCTATATCAATAGTTGCCTTGAATAAAAAGATTTTAGAATTATCTCAAAGGAAAGGAAACGATAAAGGGAACTGGCTAATCCACCTTATTAAACAGTAATTTAGAATGCATTTTCCACACTAACAACAGTATCTGCAATGGAACTATCTTTACCTTTATATGAGAGAAATTTAGCTGTATCTTACCTAGATGCTGACGAGTCAGAGCCACAAATCAATATTAACTTTAATATGCATGAGTAGCTGAGAGAATTTAATGTAAACCTATTCTCATGTTTTGTGGATTATTCAAAGGCTTTTGACTGTATACAACATAAGAAACTTTGGGAAATCATGAGGAATATGGGCTTTCCATCACATGTAATACAACTCATAAGAATGCTCTATCTAGACCAACAAGCAGCGGTTAGAATAGATGGCAAGACATCAGATTGGTTTGATATCAAGCAAGGAGTCCGTCAGGAATGTGTGCAGTCCCCCTATTTGTTTAACCTGTACGCCAAAAATATGAGAAATGTAAAAGAAACAAGGAGTTATATGATGCCCTAAATATTGGTGGTCATGACATACCAGAGATTTGGTATGCTGATGATACAGTATTGCTATCCACAACACATAAATGGTATAAAAAACCTAATAGCCTCAACCCAATTGAATAGTGAAAATCACAACTTATATCTTAACATAGCAAAAACAAAGATGATGCATAAAGATAAAACTACTATGGAGAAAGAAATATTTGTTAATGAGGAAAAATTGGAGGTGGTGGAAAATTTTGAATATCTTGGGTCACTGATTACCAACAACGGTAACACAATGAAAAAAATTAACCGACGACTATCAATTGCTCTTCAAAGACTAAAACAACTGAACAAATTATGGAGTGGGACAGACAGAACTACAAAAATTAGATTTTTAAAAGCATGCATCTTTCCCACTGCAACATACGCCTGTGAGACCTGGACATTTACTAAACAAGCTGAACAGCGCATAAATGCCTTTCAATATAAATGTTATAGACAAGTTCTAAGAATATCTTGGGTAAAGAAAACAACAAATTTCAATAGCTATATATATTGAAAAAGAAGGTTGGTTATTAAACAAAGAAAACTGAAATATTTTGGTCACTTGAAACGCCACGAAAGTTTGGAGAGAACAATAGTGGAGGGGTATATGCCTGGGAAGAGAGGAAGGGGACTGCCAAAGAGAAGATGGGTGCAGGATGTGGCAGATGATCTCCAGATGGGTGTATTGGACGCAGGACATCTTGCTTATGATCAAGGTTTTCCGGAAGGTTGTTAAGGGAGCGAGGTTCAGCAAAGGACATGCTACTGAATGAATATATGAATGAGCTGCAAATAATTTAGCAGGTTGGAATTGTCTCAGACATGAAATCAGATGCAGGACAGACTAAAAACACTGGATGAGAGGTCACAACAATTAGGTTTGAAAATGCACAGAAGAAAGAAAAAGATAATGAGAATAAATCAAGCAAATGTTGCCCGGGAAGGTTAACCCGGTCAACAAATGCCCCTAAGAAGTCTAATGTGTCGGCCTTACGGCGCAAGAACGTAGCTCTGCTGTAAACAGGCAGAAGCAGTCACATCCACACAAAAAATCCGGATAAACGCAGAAGAAGAAGCAAATGTTAACATGAAACCCCACTTTAAGAGATGGAATCATACACCTATCTAGATACCAATGCAGACAGAGGGTGGAACAGATCAAGACAGATTAAGAATACAGAAGGCTGGAGAGGGACTTTCATAACATGTCAAAAGAAATTTATTTTTTTTAAAATTAAATTGAGCACCAACCTCTGAATACTCAACTCCAACATTAAATCAGTATTACTAATGTATGGATCAGAAGGGTGGAAAACAATTTTTTTAAAATGATTACAAATAAACTACAAACATTCACTATCTTGTGCATGCACAAAATAGAAGGAATAAAATGGTATGACAGAATCACCAATGTCAAGTTCATGGATTGAACTAGACAAATACCATTGAACCGAGAGAATTACGCTTCTGATTTGCTATTAGTGCTTAATTCATTGTTGGTTCTTCTTCAGTGTTCTGTTCATCATACAGTGTTATAGTCTCTGCTTGGCTGTTTCGTTACATATGCTGTCTATATAAGTATATAATAAGTTATGATACAACCTCGGATCTTATGGTGAAGGGTTCTATTATTGCCACAAATTCACTGTTGTATAAACTTCTACAAAAGTTTGTTAGATAAGCACTTACTCCGTATCGTTTAAGAATTTCCCACAGCTTATTTCTATCTACTCTATCAAATGCCTTTTCTTGGTCGACAAAAGCTAAGTAGAGTATTTCATTAAATTATATAAATTTTTCATTAGGTTGTCAAAGAACAAAGATGGCATCTGTGCATCCTTTATTTTTCATAAATCCAAGTTGTGTTTCACTTAGATTGAGTTCTATTGTAGGTCGTCTTTTCTCTGGAATTTTGCAGAATATTTTTTCCAGTATGATTCAAAAGGAAAATGCCTCTGTATTGTCTGCAGTCTCTTAATGTCTTTGTTTTTCCAAACTGGGATAATTACGGAGCTTCCCTAGTCTCGTGTGTCTGTTGTTCTACTCAAACATGGTTAAAGAATCTATGTAGCTATACTATTCCTACTTCTATATTGCTGCTTTAATCAGTTCATTTGGTATTTTGTCTTGACCCTGTGATTTATTCAATGGGGCTAATCTGATGACTTCTCTAATTCTTCTTTTCGTATGTCTGGTTTTAGTTCTTCGATGGCATCTGTGTCAGTTACTTGGGTTCCTGTGGCATCTGATAGAATATTGAGAAGTTTTTTGAAGACTTGCCTCATCTTTTAAGAATTTGTTTTTGTTAACTAACTGGTTCTCTTTTTCGCTGTTATTTAATTGGGTCAAAGGGTTCTGCTCTGGTTCTCACTGCACTAATCTTTTTTGTAGAAGCTTCTAGTTGCCTCCTTGTGATTTGTATTTAGAGTTTCTTCATATTCATTCCAGTCTTTTTGTTTTCCTCTATTATTCTTTTTGCATGTCTTCTTGCTATTCTGTATTCTATGTAATCATGATCCTGCTTGCTATACATCTTTTTATACTTTTCCTTTTTGTCTTTTTACAGCTGTCTTTACCTCTGCGTTGAAGTCTCCTATAATTATAATGATGTCTTGCTTCTCTATTTTATTAAGTATATCATAGATGTCTTTGAATAACTCATATTCTTGCTCATTATTGTTTGTGTTACATGGTGTGTATATTTGTACATATGTAGTAATTGTCTGTTCCTTTTATTCTCACTGTTATAATTCTTTCTGATATATATTTTATTTCTAATATTTTTTTTACTAGCAGTGGTTCCTACATCAAATAAATCCAGACATTTTCTTTATGTTATGATTAATATTAATAATTATTTTCCCATGTTTACTATTAACTGTATAATGACATACATAATGATCTGGTGAAATACAATTAAATGTTACAACAATAACAAATACACAAAAGTGTTAAACAGTATATGATTTACGTTAACTGATCTGTTCCTGCACCACATCTGAGCTACAATAGCTGAATGCTAACTGAATTCTGGCACTAATGTTACTTCACTGCATTGGGTTTTATTTCATATGCCTCAGTCTCTGTCCGCACAGCAATCTGCCAAAATGCATCACCAAGAGCATGAACTCTGTTCCTCTAGCACTGACCACCAGGAGTATCAAAAAATGAACCAAATGCAAGTCTGAAAATAAACCCGTGACCTTCAGAGTGCAAGGTAGACAGCTAAAGCACTTGGCCAAGGAGACCCCAGGATAATAAACTATAAGGAAAATGTACATTAGGGTTACAATTTCCCACATAAACTTTAACATCATTTGATACTGTTCAGGGTCTTTCTCTTCGGGTACAAAATAATCTATTTACAAACAAATGATAAAAACTTATTCTTCACTTTTGAATAATAATCTATATCTATAAAAGGCGATGTGTGTATGTCCGTCCGTTCTTTATGCGTTCGCGAACGGTCCATCCGATTGAGATGAAATTTTCTACACGTCTTTTTCTCATTCCAGTGCAACCAACTGTCATAGTTTGGTTATAGGCAATACTAACATACTCACTAAAATTTAATATTTAAATTTACATGACTTAACATAAGAAAAATTAAATAAAGGGACATAACTTTTAGTAGCATTACTATATCTTAGGTTAAGTCCCCTGGCTAATAAAATATATATCTATAATAGATAGATAGATAGATAGATAGATAGATAGATAGATAGATAGATAGATAGATAGATAGATAGATAGATAGATAGATAGATAGATAGATAGACAGACAGATACATAGACAGACAGACAGATCCCCGCCAGGATCTGGACAAAGCTGGGCCGGGTCAGACAGACAGACAGACAGTCGGGAACGGGAACTTATATGTCTACTTATATGAATTAAATGAGATGCTCCCATCAGGGGCTGGGCAAAGCCGGGCCAGGTCAGACAGACAGATAGACAGACAGACAGATCCCCGCCAGGTACTGGGCGAAGCCGGGCCGGGTTAGACAGACAGACAGTCGGGAACTTATATGACTACTTATATGAATTAAATGAGATGCTCCCATCAGGGGCTAGGCGAAGCCGGGCCGGGCCAGACAGACAGACAGACAGACAGATGCCCGCCAGGGGCTGGGCGAAGCCGGGCCGGATCAGCTAGTCTATATATATATAAAACATGATGTATGTATTTCCGTCCGTTCTTTATGCGTTCGCGAACGGTCCATCCGATTGAGATGAAATTTTCTACACGTTTTCCTTTTATTCCTGTCCAACTTTCTGTCATAGTTCTTTTAGTTTTTTTTCCGGCTACTTACTTACTAAAATTTAATATTTCATTTTTCATTATAATTTCTATATAGCAAGAGGACTTAACTCTAGAAAAGTTATTTCAAGGGGCATAACTTTTAATAACATTTCTATATACTTTATAGTCATATTGTTGCATGGTTTTCAAAGATTTATAAACTCTTTGCATATAGTTATTTACAGGCATATGAGTTATATTAAATAATGATATAATCTTTAAGGCATTTTCAAAGTTTCCATAAAAATAATGCATAACATTGTAACTCATCTTTTTATGCTTAAAGAAGTTATCTACAGTATTGTAGATGATTAAAAACAGTTTTCATTAAAAAATAATGGATGGTGTGTGGAAGGACATTCTTTTAATTTACTGTGTTGAAT
Organism: Cepaea hortensis; assembly: GCA_963921405.1. NCBI lineage: Eukaryota > Metazoa > Mollusca > Gastropoda > Stylommatophora > Helicidae > Cepaea > Cepaea hortensis. The sequence continues at coordinate 119,101,068 of OY992877.1, read as the reverse complement.
TTAATGAGACTCTCCCCGCCAGGAGCTGGGCGAAGCCACGCCAGGTCATATAGACAGACAGACAGTCGGGAACGGGAGCTTATATGACTACTTATATGAATTAAATGAGATGCTCCCCACCAGGGACTGGGTGAAGCCGGGTCAGACAGACAGACAGATAGACAGACAGACAGACAGACAGAAAAACAGATAGTCGGGAACGGGAGCTCATATGACTACTTATATGAATTAAATGAGATGCTCCCCACCAGGGACTGGGTGAAGCCGGGCCGGGTCAGCCAGACAGACAAGACAGACAGACAAGCAGACAGACAGACAGACAGATAGATAGATCCCCTCCAGGGACTGGGCGAAGCCGGGCTGGGTCAGCTAGTAATGTATAAATTGCTACTTTGAGAAATAATACTTACTATGAAACTTTCTCTATTTTTTCGTTGATTTCTTTTGGACCTTCGCCTTTCTCTCTCTTTTTCATCATCATTCTCTTGTTCTAAAAGCCGAATATGATCTTCAAAGCAAATAAGGGCATCTTCTTTGTCCATGTCTGAAAGAAAAGGAAATTATTAACTCTTAAAGAATGTCAGAGGTTTCTCATGCTTGGTGTAGGAACATTCTTTCACTTTGAATTATCATACATTTTTTAATAAGGTTGTAATTTCTCAAAATAGCATTAATGTTTCACATTGTTATAATGGAGTGTTTTACAATCGTATGTTATCAAATTATAATTATAAGTGGGAGTTATTATTAAGGGAAACTCAAAAATACCACAACACCCAAAATATCAAACGCCAAAACAAAAAATTGTAAAATAACAAAAAATATACACACACATGAACACGTTACCTAAACACCAAGAAGGCAAAATGATAATGGACAAGGATCATCAGATTTCAAATATTGGTCAAAATATGATGATTCACGTGATGAACATGATATTCAAATGAAGACCCACCAATTTTAAAGGTGGAATGCTCTTAAACATAATATCACACAACTAATTTACTGAGTCATGTGACTGAAATACTACTTAGAATAATAATGAGAAGGGGGGAAAAATATAATAAAGCCAGAAATTGAAGATGAACAGTTTGGATTTGTGGAAGGTAAAGGAACAAACACCATATACATCTTGAGAACATTAACAGAAAGAATGATTGAACTTAACATAGATATACATTTATGCTTCATTTACTACAGAGGCATTTTATACGGTGAAAAATGAAGAAATTATTACACTGTTGGAAATGTTAAACATTGATGGTAAAGATCTAAAAATAATGAAGAAAGTGTATTGACAACATAGAGCAGCAATAAGAAATGACAACCAATTAGGATCTTTTGAACAATGCATTAGACAGGGTTGTGAATTATCACCTAATCTACTTTAGTTTAGTCGATGGATCAACATCACAGCACACGGGTGCAACCCATAAGTGCTCCATTCTCCTCTAACTCAAACCTGAGTCAGGAGAAACTCAGCTCAGTCCACGAACTCCGTAGCACTAGCGAGGACCTGGAAAATACTTTGGGTAGGTTTTTATCTCGAAATTTTGCCCGGGCAACGCCAAGGGATTTTTTACGTGTGCAACAATACACACGGGCGTCCGATCTCACTACCCAGAGACCAGGGGAAATTTTATTACTAGAAGTCCACGAGAAAAAATCCCAGTCATCACTGGGGCTTGAACCCGGGACCTCCAGCACTCGAGACGACCATACCTCAAGACCATGCAGCGCCCTTCTCACCCCCCCCCCCCCCCCCCAATCTGTTCAATTTGATCAGTGAAATAATGAGGATACCAATTTGTGGGCATAACCTGAGTTTTATGATGATGACATGATTGTAGTCACTGAAAATGAAACGCAGTTACAAGAGTTGCAATGGAAAGTCAAAAAAAGGACCTAGTCTGAATAACAGAAAAACAGAAGTGATGGATTACAATGAAAAATTGTATACCCAAATTCATCAAAGTGAATGGAACAAACCTGAAATAAGTCAACGTATTTAAGTATTTTGTACTTTAATACCTGCAGATGGAAGACGCATTGTGGAAGTTAATTGTACAATAGCCCAAGCAAAGGCAGCATTTCACAATATGAAGGATATTCTCTGCAATTTATCTCTGTCAACTGAGGTGAGGAATAGAATTCTTAAGAGCTATACTGAGCCAATTCTGATGTATGGAAGAGACTCATGGACAATTAGCAGATAAGTGAGGAATTATTTTAAAGTTGCAGTAATGTGTTTTATGGAAGAATGATGAGAAATAATAGATAGGAAGAGCAATGAAAATATCTTGAAAGAAGTTAATTCACAAAAAGAACTGGTTACTCGCATCAGAAGAAGACATTTCACATTCTTTGGGCATGTCATGAGAAGTGGAAAACTGGAGTATGTTATCACAATGGGAAAGTTGGAGAAGAGAGACAGTGGAGACCAAGAGAAAATATGCTGGACAGTTTGACATCATGGCATGAAGGAACATCAATATTAGAAATGATTAGAAGCATAAAAGACAGAATGCTGGAGACCCTTTGACACTGTGAGCAGTCCTAATCCATAATTACTGAGAGAATCAGATGTTGATAGAGTATGATGAACAACATTCTCTGCTATATGTCCATTGCTGCCAGGATCTTAAGTGCACCGAGACCCTCCTTTGATCTCATAACAGCTTCCACATGACCCCTAAATGACAAGCTTCTGTCAATGGTGATTCCCAGGTACCTCAGTTTATTCTCTCTGTTAACATTTCTGACATGTTAATGCTTGGGATGTCAACCTTAACAATCCGGCTGTCCAGAGAGCACCGTAAAACAGATGCCTTATCTGGGTTAATGACGCTACCCATACCTCTATACTAGTCTATCACTTTGTTTAAAATCTCCTGCAACTCTTGCGCTATTTGTACCCTGTGTCTCCCCTGCCTACAAGCAAGGACATCTCTGTAAATGGAGGTCAGCATGGCCAAATGGATAAAAACGTGCTCTCCTAAATATCCGGTGTGCTGATGCCAAGGTAAGGGGTTCAACCCCAACACTTCGATTAAAATTTTAACTTCTCGTCGTTGACATGGGGGAGTACATAATGCTGTAAAAATACTTATCAAATGTTCAAAAAGTCAAACCAACTGAGATCACAGAGAAATGTAAAACAAACACAGCTCACAACTTACATAAGTGGAAATCTATCCAGACAGTAGAATTTCTCAACTGAATAAAGTTGCACAATTAATCACATCTTTAGATTTGATTGAGCTACCGCATAACAGTACTACCTGCTTTCTGTTAGTGATCACCAAACCTGACACTCCATATGTGCCAACGGCTTCAGGCTAAGGAAAGGGTACAAGCCTTAACTTATTCAAGGAAATGCAACCTAACGACTAAATGTCATGGCAGACCAGACCAGGTCCTAAGTCTTGGTCTGCAACTGGTCTGGAATGGAAGCTCTGACGGGCGAATAGTTAAGAGCACTGCTTTGCTAATCTGGCAGTTTTTACGGCTTATCTTGTTACAAATGTATTTGTGTTACCTGTTCTCTGGAATAAACTAGGCAGGCTGGGAGAAGGATCATGCTGCATAGGCAACATATGGTCTCTACATTCAGCCCAGATTTTATGCTATAGAGGTATAACTCCATTTTACAAATGTCATTTATCAAGACAAGATGCCAGTCAAAGTTGCATAATAATTAAGTGTACATGAGTCCGTATAATTACAATAAATTTGCAGTACTTACTTTCAAGGTCTGGGTCTTCAGTAAACCTTGGATTATCTAATAACATCTGTTGTGCTTCAGACCATGTTGTTGTGTATGTCAGGTTTGGCATACTATCAAGAATTTCTGAGAATACTTTGATATTGCGCTTTCTCAAAATTTTTGCCTCTTCCTGGATAGAATAATGTGAACATTTACAAAGAAGTCATACATCATGTTAATCACAAATTTCGTGTGATAGTAATAAATCCACTAAATATTATGGTTGCTTTTATTTGAATTGCTAAAGTTGAGTTGAGTTGAGAACCGACATCACTGCACTCAGGACGTTCCCATACATGCCCAGTCCCCTCGTTCCAACAGCCAGCGAAGAGTCATACTACTAATGGTTCCCACCGCTATCTGATTAAAAGTTCTCCTGGTCTTCTCTCTCAGTTTTAAGATTCTTCCAGAACCCCTGCCGATCCCCCGCAATCTCATTCTTTCCACATATGGGTTCTCAATCTGTTCCTCCGCCTTCTCCACCTGGTCCCACAAGCGCACGACCACCTCCCCCTTGTCCATAGGCAAAATACCAACAAGAGGTGCACTCCCTGCTAGCCTATCAGCCTGTTCATTCCCCCTTACACCCGCATGGCCAGGGCAAAATATCCATACAATTCTCACAATTTGTGACCTCTGAAGTGACGAGAGCCATTCCACACGAGATATTCCTTTCTCCACCTTGCTAAGCATACTCTTTGAATCCGTAATGAACACGTGTTTTGCAGTAGTTTCCTCTAGCCACCGTTACTGCCTCCACCTCCATTCTCATGCTGGAGGTCGTAGTCTCATATATATGCCAGGTTCTCCTTTTTCAAGACTCACTCATTAGCCTTTGCAATAAAGCCCCAGCCACTACATCTGTTTCTCACCACTGACCCATCGGTGTAGATGACTATGTCACCTTGATGTGTGTTGCTCTGGATCAGCTGTTGCACTTCAAACTCAGTGCAGCCCGCTGCCCATTCTCTGCACTCATGACCCAGTGTTATTATTACATTGTGCCAGTTCATGGCACATGTCTTCCGGAACTTCAACCCACTCTCTTTCACGGTTGATGGTCTCTAGATCACATACCTGATGCCAGACGACATCCCGGGGCTTATAGAAAGTTCTGCCTGTGCCATCCAGGACCTGCCTTGTCTTAGTCTATGACCCTTTACCATATCCATTGCTGCATGCAGCGGGTCATCCCTGTCTGCGGCAACTCTCAGGTACCATTTGGCCTGAAGGACTCTATGCCTATCCGTCATTGTAGATAGCGCCAGGATATGCCTCATGCAGATAATTGGTGTCCTTTGTGCACCCCAGTATTAACCGCATGGCAGCATTCTGTATGCGCTCCAACCTTTCAAGCTGGCTTTCTTATACTGTCAGCAGCCCCAAACCATACTCAATGACAGAAATTATTAACTGCTGAAAGAGCCTATACAGCATCCTCTGATCTACCCCGGTTGCTGCCATAGCCCTCAATGCTTAATTGCTTAAATATTAATAAGATTTATCCTTCTGTCTTTAGTGTTATTATTAATCATTTAGAGCATTTCTGAAATATTTAATCATTTTATTGCTTATACAACAAGAAAGTGCATAGGAAAACTATGCAGAAGCAAATAAAGAAGTTAAGAAGCAAATAACAGCAGATAAAAGAAAATATACAGACAACCTAGAAACAGAGACAGAAGAAGCGGCATTGAACAGAAACCGCAGAGACCTTTACAGTACCACAAGGAAAATGAAAGAAAATATAATCAACCTAGTGGAGTGATCCAAATAGAAATGGGAAAGTTTGCACTAATATTAAAGATCAATTTGAGTACATGGGCTGAATACTTAAAGAAACTCCTGAATAGACCAGTCCCAAAAGACTCTCCGGGTATTCCAGTCTGCAGAAGTGGTGATATTAACTAATGAACAGAAAATTAATTTGTAAAACTATCAAACGTCTGACGGACAGGAAAGTTGCTAAACATAAACACATCAACTCATCTCATTATGTTCCTCTTGTACCTTGCAGTGTCAATGTGAAGTATAAACAGCGGGAGAGTGCCCGCTTATGGGCTTCATGTATCGATATTCCCATGGACTCTGTTATTCCCTGCGTCCATCGTTTACGTGGTGGCCTCTTCCTCTGTTTCCCTCTGGTCTGTACCTCATTGCCTGTTGTGGTATACCGTTAGCTGGTAACCTACTTGCATGGCCAAACCATTTGACTTGCTGCTTTCTAATAAAATCTAGTGCAGCTGTAACTCCCACTTTAGTCCTGATTTCTGCATTTTTTATGTTATCTCTTCTTGATACATTGAGTATTCTTCTCAGGAATCTCATTTCTATTGTGATTTTTCTTTTCTCTTTCTGTCATTGTCCACGTTTGGCATTGGTAACATAGAGTTGGTAGGAAGAGTGTGTTGTAAAGTGCTTTCTTAGTAGTTATTGATACATGTTTGTTCTTTAGCATTGGTGCCATTTGTCCAATGAGTTGGTTTGCCTTATTGCATCTATTTTTTATCTCGTCTTCTGATTTGGCAATTTGATGATATTATACTTTCCTAGGTACTTGAAACTCTTTACTTGTTTCAAGGGACGTTCGTTTAGGTAAATCGTTGTTGCTTTTTCTTCTTTAGTTATAGTCAGTACCTCTGTTTTACTTGTACTAATTTTCATCAACTGCACAATTTATTTAGCAGAGTCTGAGAAACTGAAGCAATATGAGCAGACTGGATAGAAGGATATCTGGTAAAGGTGTCAAAGAAAGGGAACATTTCCAAAGAAATAATATTACAGTAAGTTCCTGGCAAAATATTAAGCAGGGTCTTTCTACGGTGATTAAGAGATGCCATTTTACAAACAACTATGGGATGAACTGACTGATTACAACCGCAGAAATAATGTTGACTTTGCTGATGACAAACTAACATAATTGAGGGGGGGGGGGGGGGGGGGGGGGGAGAGAGAGAGAGAGAAGAGAGAGAGAGAGAGAGAGAGAGAGAGAGAGAGAGAGAGAGAGAGAGAGAGAGAGAGAGAGAGAGAGAGAGAGAGAGAGAGAGAGGGGGGGGGGGGGGGGGGGGGGTAAATGTCCCCTAAAATAATGAATAAATTCAGAGGGAAAACAAACTTAATGAATATAATTAATTATAATCATCCAGTAATGTTCTAAATACTTCCATTTTTCCAGGACTGTGTTTATTGGCATACCCCTCCTTCATTGTGGTAGAATGAGCAATTAATAATGAGCCCTATTTGTTACCATCGTATAAGAGAACACCTTTCAAACTCCTTTTAGAGCTGTCAATGAAAGGTCACCATGGTGTATAACTTACAGCCATTTCGTTTACAAGAAATCCTAGATATATAATTCCTAAATTATTACAAAACACAAGGTTGTTTTCTTCTCAAAAGAATGGAAGAAAACCTTGCTCTCTGCTGCAATGAAATGTAACCTTTGTTTCAGCAGTCAGTAATTTCTTTTCTTTCAATCTTGAAGCCAAAAGTTCTGAAGATTCCATGGAGAGACATAGATCTCGGATTAGATCATTCAGTTCTCGCTGGTCGAAGCGTAGAGCAGAGAACACTATCATTGTTACTTATTATTCCACGTGCCACTGCTGTCTCATCTTCTAGTAGGGAATCCGAAATCATTGTGAACTAAAACAGAAAGATTGACCATACTGTGCTTGCAGCTTTAAGTTTCGAGAAACTTATAACCAAAATAACATGACATGATTTTTATTATCAGCTAGATCATAAAGATATACCTTCTCCCGCTTTGCGATGAGGTGCACAACATCATCAAATAAGTCTCTTCTTTCTCTTTCAGATACATTCTTCCATGCATCATCCTCACCAAAGATTGTATCCGCCTTCCTGAAACAAAAAAACATTTGTAATATTACTAAAAACAAGAGATTATATCACAAGAACAAAATGTACAGCCGGAAAGCTTCACAGCATATAGTTATGAAAATCTCATCATCTCACACTGAATAACATTCAAAAGGAAGAGATTGGAAGCAAAAGAGATGTGGTTCCTGAGACAATTTTGCGAATTCCTTGGACTGCCAAAGTAATTAACAACGAATGCCTGAAAGAGGTTAATGAAACTAGAACATTATATACAACAATAAGAAAGAGGCAAAGAACTTTTTTTGGTCATGTGATGAGAAGAGAGGCATTGGAGAACATCGTGACAACTGGAAGAGAGGCAGAGGCAGACCAAGAGAAATTATGCTGGACGGATTGCGATGGTGGCATGGAGGACAATCAACGGGGTAGAGTTGATCAAGAAAACCAAAGACTGAGATCTGTGGGCAGTCATGAACGCCTACGCCAGTCGGCATGGAACTTGATGATGATGAGATGTTATATCTGTTCTCATAATACCAATATTTAGATTAACCACTAGTTGCATTTTTCTAAAGCTTAAAAGCATTTAAGGCCTGGTTTGGTTTGGCTGACTAAATTTGATTTAGTAGGTTATTTTGTATGTATCAATGATTCCGCTCTAATTGGGAGATGATTTATGAATCTCTCAAAGACTTTTAAAAAAAAATTAAATAAAGGACCCTTTTAAACATCTTAAGGTGTATTGGGCATATACTGCTAGTCCCCCATTTTTACAGACCAACTGGCAATTCAGGGGTTCAGTATCATGCTGGCCAACTTTATTTCCCAAGACATTTCCTGGTACCCATAGGTCAGCCTGAGAGCCTAGGCCCACTAAAAAAAAATTCTAATCAACATTTGTATTTATTTTTTTTTAAATTTTGCATGTCCCTTACAGAACGTTGCAGTCAACACCATCATCTTTCAGCTGCTGTTGAAGTATTAGGCAAGTTTTACGTTCAGTAGTTTGCCACTGCTTTCTGAACGGCCAGCTTACAAATATAGGTTTACATTAAATTATCCACACATCTCTATTATTAAACGCATGTTGAGGATGTGATCTCTTGTTCCTCTTCTTTGTCAAAATCCAGCTTGAACCAGGTTTATTTCTTCCTCCATTTTCTTATGAAGTCTTCCCATGATTTTTAGTAGAATTTTACTTGCATGACTGATCAGGGCAACAGTTCTATAGTTGGTGCATAATTTCAGGTTGCCCTTTATTGGTATTGGAATTCAGATAGTTCTCTTCCACCTTTTGGCCAAATACCATATTTCCATATTATTTTACATAATGCGTGACAGATTTGTATGTTTTCTTCTCTTCCCGCTTTAATTATTTCAGCTGGTATCTTAAAAACAAAAAAAAAGAAATAATAATAATAATAAAAGTTATCTCCAATGTTCATTGGCACCTTGCCGTCTTGACAGACGATGGTTTGTGCTTTAAAAAGGCATTACAACTTTTACCAATGGCGGTAGTGCATGTGACTGATACGGCCAATTTGCGCTGTAAATATCCGTTCACAGTGGGTGCATGTGAACACGTGGTCATTTCCACCATCATGCACCATCTTACGTCTCAAACGCTCGGTGTGTGTGACTTATCTGCAATAATTTTCTCCTTTGTCTTTATTCCATTTCTGATGTTTGCCCTCCATGCAACACGTTCAGCGGCGACTTGCTCCCAGTGTGCATTATCAATGCCTGTATCAATCATGTCCCACTTACACACATCTTTGTATCGTAGTAGAGGTCGACCCTGAGATCTCTTACCCATCTGTAATTCACCAAAAAAGATGTCCTTTGGTATTCTACCATCATCCATCCTCCTAAGATGTCCTATCCATCTAAGTCTACGAAGACTGAGCATGGAATAAACTGTCACACAACCTGATCTTTCCAATACTTCAGTATTTGTGATTTTGTCTTGCCACTTAATACCAAGAATTCTTCGCAGACACCGCATATGAAAGATGTTTAAATGTTTCTCTTGGTGTGAGTAAGTTGTCCAGGTTTCACTGCCATAAAGAAGAGTACTAAGGACACAGGCTTGATAGACAAGGACTTTTGTTTTTGCAGTAAGCTTCCTGTTCTCCCAGACTTTTTCTTAACCTGTTCATTGTTGTTGCTGCCTTACCAATCCGGATGTTGATTTCCTGATCTAGGGATAATTTGCTATTTACCACTGATTCTAGATATGTAAAATGGTCTACCATCTCTAGTTCGGCGTCGTCAATAAAGATTGATGGTACCCCGTGTGCACCTTGTGACATAATCTGTCTCTTCTTTTTGCTAATTGTTAAACCAAATTCAGAACAAGCATTGGAGAATGCAGAATTCTTCCTCCGAGTGGGTCGTAACTGCAGCATCATCTGCAAAAAGCAACTCTCTGATCAGCACCCTCCTAGTTTTGGTCTTGGCCTTCAATCTTTGAGCATTGTAAAGGCCGCCATCTGAGCGTGAGTGAATGTATATACCACCATCCTGATCACGAAAGGCATATTTCAGTAGAAGTGAAAAGTATATTCCAAAGAGGGTGGGAGCTAGTACACAACCTTGCTTAACTCCACTCTTGATTTCAAATTCTTCAGAAGTTGCACCATCAAACTTAATTATACCCTTCATGCCTGTGTGGAACGATTTCACAATGGACAGAAGAGTTGGTGGGCAGCCAATCTTCTTTAGTGCCTTAAATAGACCCTCACGACTGACCAAATCAAATGCCTTTGTGAGGTCGATGAAGGCAATAAACAGTGGTTGATTCTGTTCACAGCATTTTTCTTGCATTTGTCGCAATGAGAATATCATATCAATGGTAGACTGGTTCTGTCGAAAACCACACTGTGATTCGGGGTAGACTTGATCTCCTAGGACTTGAAGTCTGCGCAGAACAATTCTGGCAAATACTTTTCCAACAATACACAGAAGTGAGATACCCCTATAGTTGTTGCAGTCGCTCCGATCGCCCTTGTTCTTGTACAGTGTTATGATGCTTGAATCTTTGAAATCCCGTGGGACTTGTCCTTCTCGCCAACATAGCTCTATTAGCTGGTGGATCTGTAGAGTGAGTGTCTTGCCCACTCCTGATTACCTCTATTGGAATCCCATCCTTACCTGGAGCCTTGCCAGATGCAAGTTCATTTATAGCACACTTAACTTCTGTTATGGTGGGAAGTGTGTCCAGGTGGTCAAGAGTTGGTAGAGCCTCTTATGGTTTCCGCTAGTTTGGTCTCACTTGAGTAAAGCTCCAAATAGTGCTCTACCCATCTGTCCATCTGCTGTTTCTTGTCAGGGATGATTTCTCCAGTCAAGGTTTTCAATGGTGCACTTCTTTTGATCACAAGACCACAGGCTTTCTTTATTCCTTCATACATGCTTTTTATGTTTCCCTTATCACTTGCGATTTGAATGGACTCACATAACTTGATCCAATAATCATTTGCACACTGCCTGGCAGCCTTTTGTACATCCTTCCTAGCTTGCCTTAGCTCACTCAGAGTGTTACGCGTTGGTCTTTCCTTGTTTCTTAAGAGAGCTTTCTTCTTCTTATCAATCAAGGGCTGCAGAGTCTCGCTGTTTGCCGCAAACCAGTCCTGCCTCTTATGATCCACAGTGCCGTAAACCCCTACGGCAGTTTTATAAAGAGTTTCCTTAATTTGACCCCACTTTTCATTTACTGTACAATTTTCTGGTGTATCAGTGAAAGCGTCTTCAAGTTGCTGTTGAAACTGAAAGCACTTTTCAGGATCGTGAGTGTTAATAATATTAATCCTGGGGCTAGATTTGTGTTTAGCTGTGTAGATTCTCTTTGGTCTCAGTCTAACCCTTGCAACAACCAAAGAATGATCCGTATCACAGTCAGCACTGTGGTAACTTCGAGTCAATGATATATGGTTCAGATGTTGTCTCCATGTGATGATGAAGTCCAGCTGGCGCCAATGGCCGGATCTTGGATGTTTCCATGTGACCTTATGCATCTCTTTTGTTTTAAAAAAGGAGTTTGTAATACATAGGTCATTACTGGTGCAATTTTCATTCATGCGACCGATGTTGTATTTTCCAAGGCACACTGGCCATGAACTCGAGTCCTTGCCCACACGAGCATTGAAATCACCGAGCATATAAATGTAGTCAGATTTTGGAGCTGCCTTGATCACGGAGTCTCATAGAACGAATCCTTCACATCATCAGAGGAATCGAGTGTCGGTGCATATGCAGTAATAATGGTGGCAAACCCACAAGAGGTTGCCAAGCGCAGGGATAATAGTCTTTCATTTCCTCCTGCTGGAATTTCAATCATTCCCAGTAGCGAATTCTTAACTGCATAGGCCACACCGTGTTGCCTTTTTTCTGCCTGCCCTCTACCCTTCCAAAAAAAGGTGTAATTGTTTTCCCTGAGTGACCCTTCCTCAGCGAGGCGAGTCTCCTGCAGGCCAGCAATATCAATGTTAAGACGATTGAGTTCAGCATCAATCACAGCCGTTTTTCTCACATCGTCAATATTGGTCAAGTCAGTGGAAAGTCCTGGACACATGGTTCTCACGTTCCAGGTTGCAAGCCGTAGCTTGAGGTTTCTATTTTTATTTTTGTTTGTACCTGGTGCATTGGTTTTACAGCCTGCGATTCAGATTTTTACCTAGACCCAAGCACCCATTGAAGCAGGCTGGCTGTGGCGGATCAGCACCCAATTGGCCGGGGTCTGCCCAGCTTGAGGCGGGCGGTAGCTGATCAGTGACACCTGTAGGTGTCTCCCACCGTCAGAGACAACGCGTGGCGCCCCATGTCTACGCCAGTTGACAGGGACTTATAACCCGTAACAGTTGCCTCTCGCTTTGATTCCGAGACCAGTTAAGACCAGGGATGGAGTTATTGCCTCTCCATAGCACAAAGCCTGGGCTAAAATATAGAGATCATGTGTTGCCCATGCAGCATGATCTCTCTCGGCCTGCCTAGTTCACTCCAGAGGAAAGGTAACACCCCTACATCTGGAACACGACAAGCTGCAGAAGCTGCCGGATCAGCAAAGCAATGCTCTAACTGTCCGCCTGTCGGAGCTTCGATCCTAGACCAGCTGCCAACCAAGGCTTAGGGCCTGGTCTGCCCTGCCATGACATTTTGTCTTTAGCTTGCATTTCCTCGCACCAGGGTAAGGCTTGTACCCTCCCAATTGCGCTCTTCCGCCCGAAGCCGTTGGCACAATGTGGGGTGTCGGGTTTGGTAAGCGCCGCCCAACGTTCGGCGCTAACAGAAAGCAGGTAGTACCGTCTATTGTTATACGGTAGCTCAGTCATATCTGACTAAGACCTGACACACTATCTCCAATGACAACAAGTATAATAAACATTCCCATATGTGTGGTACGTTACACCTTCCTTAGGTATGAATAACAGCCATGTTAAAAAAATTGCCTCAGTGAGTCATGTATTATTTTCTATGCATTTTAATGCATAATATTCTGTTGTTATCCAAGATTAGCTTCATAAGTGATGTATGAATGAAATAACGTATGAGAGGAAAGAGAGAAGGCAGAATGTCAGACAGGCCTGCGTGCCTTATTCTTAACCCTTTGAAAATAAATTTTGTTCATTCGTTCGTTCATTCTTTCACATCCAGGTGATTTACCATTCTTCAGGTTCTTTATTGCCCATGCAATTTCATCTGAGGGTTCAGGTTTTGTCTCTGCTGTCATTGGTTCGTATCTCATTTATATGCTCACTGTCATTCTATCATACATTACACTGCAGTTTTCTTGCCATCTTTCTGTTCAGCTTCTGTTAAGGTATTATTTCCCAACTTGTCACAGATAACATTTAATTGAGGTTGAATATTTCTTGTCAATAACTCCATTTCTTTGAACATTTCGTAATCTCTTCCATTCTTATGACATTGCTTTATTTTAATACAACAATCTTGTATATATTGGATTTTGTCCTTTCTTGTATTCTTTCTTATTTCTTGAGTTAAAAATTTATACTTCATCCTGCTGTTACCATATTCACCTCCTTTTTGTTTCAGTTCCCTTCACTGTTTTATTAATTCTAACGTGTCTGATATAATCCATGGCTTGTGTTACTTTTTTTGGTCAGAACTAAATCTTTGGCTGCAGTTATCAAGATATCTCTAGCTTGTACTGCCAATTCATCAGGTATCAATTCCTACTGTATAGATATCAAGACCCCAAAACGATACTTCACTTCGACGTTGTATGCATCTGGTATTTTTGTGAGATCAAAACAAAGTGGCCTTGGTCCTTGGGTAAACATATCAAATGTAAATACACATAAAGAAAAACAAGCAAAGAAAAAAAAAAGGAAACAAAACAGGAAGAAGGGTGGAGACAGAGCTAGAGGAAGAAGTCAGAAAGAAAAAAAATATCTTAAATAAAGAAAGTAACACAAATATGTACAACTTACCAATATTTAATAGAAGAATTCATCTTGTCATTATTCAGCAGAAACTGTTCCAAATCTTCTTTGGCTTGCTTTGCTCGCAACCTCTGCTCTTCCTATAGTTTTTTATATAAAGAGTCTATAATAGTTGCCCTGATGCTATTTTACCTATAAATACTTCATGCTGTTGCACTGGTGTTAATCAGTGCAGCAGATATTATTTCACATGTAAGAGTACGTATAAGGAATATTCATCACATACTGAAATATACTTAAAAAAAATACTCTCTCTCTCTCTCTCTCTCATTTTTCCACTATCATTCTTCACTGTATGTGTGTGAACGAGACAGTGGGTGAGAGAGTGAGTGAGAAAGAGTGAGTGGAAGAATTAGTATGATAGAGAGAGTATGCATGCGCGTGTGCCTGAGTGAGTGTAAAAGTGAGTGAGTGTGTGGACATATGTGTGAGAGATTTAGTTAGAGAATGAGTGAATCTGAGAGAGTGGGTGTGTTGTGTGTCTGCCTGTCTGTGTGATAGAGTGTGAAAGTTAGTGAGTGAGTGTGAGTTAGAGAGTCATCGAGTAAATGAGTGAGTAAGGGAGCGTGAGTGAGTGAGAGAGAATTTGTGGGTATGCGTGTATGTGCACGAATGAGTGAGTGTGAGAGCGAGTGAGTGGGTAAAAGAGAGAGCGTGGGTGAATGAGAGAGTGCATGAGAAAGTGTAATGTATGTGTGTGCATGTCTGGATGTGTGTATGGGTGTATAT